>PVKE010029500.1:0-20211 GCA_004027555.1 Craseonycteris thonglongyai | reverse complement strand
TTCTTTCTTTCTTTCTTTCTTTTTCTTTTGTTATCCTTATCAGGTTTTAGTACTAGGGTAATGTTGGCTTCATAAAATAAGTTAGGAAGCATTGCCTATTCTTCTTTTTTTTGGAAGACCTTGAGAGGGACAAAAATTAAATCATTTTTGAATGCTTGGTAAAAGTTACCAGTGAAGTCATCTTGTCCTGGAATTTTGCTTTTGGGGATGTTTTCATGGATGTTCAAATTTCTTTATTGTTGATAATCTATTTCAATTTCCCAGTTCTTCACAATTCAGTAGAAAGTTAACATATTTCTAAGAACTTGTCCATTTCTCCTTGGTTATTGAACTTGGTGGCATATATGAGAGCTGTCCATAAAAAAACAAAACAAAACAAACAAAAAAAAACAGCCACAAATGCTTTTATTTTTTATATTACATAGCTGGATACTTTCCAGACAGCACTCATATTTCCTCATAGTATTCTTTTTCTTTTTATTTTTTCTTTTTATTTATTTATTTATTTGTTTTTAAGATTTATTTTTATTGTTTTTGACAGCGAGACAGAGAGATACAGAGACAGAGAGAAGGGGGAGGGCCCAGAACAGTCTTCATAGTTGCACATCATTGGTTTTTCAACATAGTTTCATTCCTCAGGTGGGTACGGGTCTGCACAAGGCAGGAACTGGGCCAGAGTCTCACCCCAGTGAGAACCGAACTGGGGGTACTCACCAGTTCAGCATATGGGTCTACACGGGCCAGAGCTGGGATTTGATCCTCAGTCTCTGGGGCTGCAAAGTGAGCACTTAACCCACTGAGCCATCCCAGCTTCCCCAATTTAGAGTATCCTTGTATGGTCCTTTGTATTTCTTTGGTATTTGTCATAACTTCTACTGTTTAATTTCTGACTTTGTGTCTTCTCTCTTTTTTCCTTAGTGAGTCTAGCCAGGGGTGTGTCAATTTTATTAATCTTTTTGAAGAAACAGCTCCTTGTTGCTTTAAATTTTTCTGTTGTCTTATTGTTCTTTATTTTGTTTAATTTTGCTCTTATTTTTATTATTTACTTTCTTCTTCTAACTTTGGTCTTCATTTGATCTTTTTCTTCTAGCTCTTAAAGTTGTAATGTTAGGTTGTTAAGTTGAGAATTTTCTTGTTTCCTGAGATAGGCCTGAAAATACAAAATATCAAAACATTTGTGTTATAGCCAAAGTGGTAATAAAAGGGAAGTTTATATTATTACAAGTCTATCTCAAGAAACAAGGAAAATCTCAAATATTAGGACAATTTTCAAGTATGTCATCTGCTTCTTTTTTTGTAGTCATAGATATTTTATGTTTGGAACTCTAGAACCCATTCCTTCATATACTGTGTTAGCCTCTTAGCCATTTATTTATTCTAAAATTTGGGGAACACAGTTTGTATGTTGGAATAGAAGTTGAGACACACTATTATTTGCTGTCATTTAAGCTCCATGAAGAATATCAGAAACAAACACATGACTCTCAGCCAAAAACAAAAATCCATAGAGATAGAATTGTTCTAATGTTTAAAATGTACAAATTATTTTATATTGAACTATTGGATAACAAAATATAATTGCAAAAATAATTAATCAGGGCACAGGATTTTCATTTCTGGTTTATTTAGATTTTATTTGTTTTTGCTTTATGTTATATTCTAGGCAATAAAACAAAAATATTGGAAAGATATATTTTAGAAAAAAAGACCGACCTCTTCTTCAATGTTCAAAAATTATTGTCATGATGAATTAAAAAATGGTCAAATTTTCACAGCCAGGATATACCTACCAAGAATCAGAAATTTCAGATATTTTCCCAGATATTTGTAGTGATGCTGTGAGTGAGTATGAGCTATGCATTTTCATCTAACAAAAAAGTTGTCTTTTTTTCTACTTTTGCTACATTTTTGCCACATGTTGGTTTGATAACACACTATCTATAAAGTACCTTAGGTAATCAAAAAATGAACAATGAGGATGACAAACTAAGTTCTGATAATCGTAGCTAAGTGTATAAATTCTAATATTTCAAATGAGATTAACTCAAACAAAAGGAAGAACTTCTTTATGTATGTAGCACAATTTAAGAATTGCAAAGCTAATAGGACCAAAGCAGCCTCCCACAGTACTACTGAAAGACCTAATATAAGCATGATTCATTGATCTGAATCAGTTTCTACATGGAACATTAGCTCTTTGATAGTGGTTAGTTTACCTGATTGTCCAATAGACTCACTGTTATATTTCCAAGAGCAGAAGGAAATAAAGAAATGAGGCAAAGAACTAAGGTTTGAAGTTAGCATCTGCACAGAGCTGGCTGGATATCACAATATTTGTCACTTCCTCAAAAATGGTGATTTGATGGGAAGTTGAAATAAAGCAAAGAAACACATAAAAAGAAGGTATAAGGACACAAAGGATCAAATTTATTGGTATAAGCAATATTATAGAGTACAGAGGGCAAGGAATTTAGAATCAGGAGACCTGAGATTGAATCTGTCTCTAACTTATAAAATGATATTGAGGAACTTTGTATTTATGTAAATACACAGATGTTAGCTATGATTATTAGCCTTGAATCTCTGCCATTTAGTTAATGAAATATATTTATTCTCAATTAAAATAATAAAATAATGCTAACATGAAATTAATGTGTACATCAAATCTTGGTTTCTGTTGCTAATCTATTGAAATGGTAAGTGGTTCAAAGATTACATATAAATGTCAGAATGACTTGACCATTTCAATTCATTAAACAAAATACAATTTTTCAAAACCAATATGTATTTCTACATCTTTTTCCAATTGAAAATAATCACTGTAAATAAAGATGCTTCTTTGAATACAGGTAAGACATATCTTTAAACTTTGCCCATTAAGCATGTCATTTATAGAAATATTTCTCCTCATAAAGCTTTTCTTTAAATATAAGATGACTGTAAAATCTTTTGATTTTGTTTAGTTTATTTAGTGTGGCTAATTTGTCATTCTGACTATGGTACTTCTACTTTCTGGAAACAGAAATAAAAGTTTTTCCAAGTGAATTTAGAGTACAGAAGAAAAGTTTAGTTGACAATGATTCTTATAAAAATTTTCCCCAGAAGCATAATTTAAACATTCTAAAATTAAGTTTTTCAGGCCAAGTTACAAAACGCAACTAAATAAAAAAGAAAAAAAAAGATTATACTAAGTGCTATAATAATATTCCAGGGAGTTTACAAGTCATGTAATATCTGTTTTATTACATACATTAACTCAACATTATTTTACCCACATGAGAAGCTTATTTACTTTTAACCTGCACTCCCAATTCAGCTATAAGTTCACACTCACCAAGCCAATGGACTCTTCATTGATGCTATCCACAAAGTAGCAAAACTTACTAATGTTAATACAAAGAATTATTTTGTTTATTAAGTAAGCATTTAATACATGCTTTGTGTCATCGCTTTTTAAATGTGGGGAGCTGAGTATTAATGAAGAAGAATTGAACACTGAGCGTACCCTTAAAGTTTTAAAGTTATTTTGTTTGCTTTTAGAGAATCATGGATAGGAAGCATGTTGCACAATACAATTTAAGAGCAATAAAAGTGCTTTGCACAAGAGTAAAATATTAGAGTGGTAGATGCTGCCTCATTGGAGAAGTCGTGTTGAGAAGTAGGCTTAAATCACACTTAAAATAGATAAGTGTTGTCTTAAAACCACCATTTTACTTTCTGTTTTCATAAGTTTAACTTTTTTAGAGTTCATATATAGCCCAGGGGAAAGAGGAAATGAGAGATTTTTCTTCAAAGGGTAAAGTTTTAGTTATGTAAGATGAATACATCCTTGAGAACTAACGTACAGCAGGGTTAATATAGTTAATAATTCTGTATAGTATACTTGAAATTCATTAACAGAGACTATCTTAAGTGTTGTCACCACCAAAATAACAACAAAATAAAAAAGGTAACTATGTAAGATGATAGATATTTTAATTAGCTTCATTGTTGTAATCATTTCACAATGTATACATATATCAAAATATCACATTGTTCACTTTAAATATATATTAATTTTTGTCATTTATACTTTTAATAAGGCTTATATATTTTTAATTTTAAATAGAAACAAAAAGTACTTTAAAAAATGTCTACATTTTACAATTGAAAACAACCAAGACAGAAAAAAAAATTAAGAACTTTCTCTTGTACACCACTAATAAAGGGCAGAGGCCATGTACTAACTAACACACTGTGCACAACCATCTGCAAATGCATTTTCCTGCTGAGTACTCAGATATGTCTCTGTAAACCAAACATCCCAATAGTTTTCAAGTTGAATAAGATCAGAGCAGTGGAGGAGTAGTTGAAAGCTTCTTATTTATGCATTCCTTCTGGTCTTTCAATTAACACACTGGCTACTCTTCATTACTTGGAGAATGTAGCAAATGTGCTGAGTAGATTAAACAGATTTATGACAGGGAGAGATTGAGTTTTTGTTGGTTTATTTGCTTTCGCGTATGCTGCTTCTGCTCTTTTTTTGACATTTGTTGATAAAAGAAAGGTGAACTTATGATGCACAGAGATATTAAAGCATTAATAAAAAACTTAACTTTAGGGGAAGCCGGGATGGCACAGTGGGTTAAGCGCTCACTTTGAAGCGCCGGAGACCGGGGATCAAATCCCGGCCAGGCCCGTGCGGAACCATATGCTGAATGGGGAGCTCCCCCAGTTCAGTTCTCTCTCTGTCTCTGTATCTCTCTCTGTCAAAAATAAATAAATAAAAATATATTAAAAAGAAACAAAAAAAAACTTAACTTTAAGGAAGACTTAGGTCTTACTTTTACTCTATAGGTAAACAATAATTATTCTGAACTGTTCAAAAATAATTGTGATAACAATATATTTTTTCTCTCAGCATCCCCAAAAAGCAAGTCAGACTCATAAAAAACAAGTGTGGACTGATACATTTTTATATTAATTAATAGCATTTATTAAATGCCATGGCCATTAATGTTATTAAGGCAAATAAGAAGTATTGAAATGAAACTTCTGTAAAAGGAGGGAATGAAAATAGGTCTTCAAAGTACAATTTAAAATTCTTATTTATTAAATTAATTTAAAAAATGGAAAATAAGAAGTGGTGTATATTCATTAATTTTGTGAAACCAACTATGCATTGAGGTTTATATTAGAATTTAAAAATAAACTACCGGTATGTTATTGAGAAGCTGGATCAGTGGGTTAAGCGCTCGTTTTGCAGCCCCAGGGACCTAAGAACAAATCCAGGTCCTGGCCCGTGTGGACCCATATGCTGAACTGGGGTGTACTTCCCATGCAGGAGGCCCCCGGTTCGGTTCTTGCTCCCCAGTTCAGTCCATGGCTCCAGGGAGCATGCCTGGTTCCTGGCCTGTATGGCCCCCAGCCACCTGTGTGGAACAAAACCATGTTGAAACTGATGACATACAACTATGGAGACTGCTCTGGTCCTTCCCTCTTCTCTCTGTCTCTCTCTGTCTCTGTCAAAATCAATAAAAATAAATTTAAAAAAAAAGCATTTTATTCTTTCCAACAACATTTTAGGTTTATTTTAAACTAAATATTACTCGTTCATGATATTTGACATTTTTTTTTTAATATATTTTTATTTATTTTTATTTTTGACAGAGAGAGAGAGAGATAGAGAGACAGAGAGAGAACTGAATTGGGGGAGCTCCCAGTTCAGCATATGGTTCCGCACGGGCTGGGGCCGGGATTCGATCCCCGGTCCCTGGCGCTGCAAAGTGAGCACTCAACCCACTGAGCCATCCCGGCTTCCCCTGACATTTTTTTTTTTTAATTCTAATTTTTTAAATTTTTATATATATATATATTTTTTATTTATTTATTTTGACAGAGGAGAGAGAGAGAGAAAGAGATACAGAGACAGAGAGAGAACTGAACTAGGGGAGCTCCCAGTTCAGCATATGGGTCCGCACGGGCCGGGGCCAGGATTCGATCCTCAGTCCCCGGCGCTGCAAAGTGAGCGCCCAACTCACTGAGCCATCCTTGCTTCCCCAATATTTGACATTTTTACAGTGAGAGTTTTGATACTGTTTTAATTCTAATGTCTTTTTTAACTAAGTACATTGAAAACTCACACAAAACTCCATAATTAGATGGCACATGGCACAATGCATGAGGGATATTTGCTTTCTCATCTACTGCTGTAGGCATGTTAGAATGTATATATTCTTCCTCAGAATATAGGGAATGCCATCATTCTCTGTTTTATTTCATGTTGTATTATTTTGGAATGACATATCAAATGGCCTATTGTTAAGAGAGGGCTTGAAATTTTCATTCTATTTTGTACACGAACCACTGTGCATTTCAGGATAACATAAAAATATCATTAGTCTGTAAGGTACTATTGTTTTACTTTTAAGATATCATAAAATTTTAAATGTACTCCCAGCATTTGACCTAATTTAATTAAATAACCTCAGTTTATAGAAGAAGAAACTGAGACCCAAAGGGAACAAATAATTTCCCCCAAATTATATATTTAACTATTGCTAGGGTCAGGATTAGATTTAAAGTTCTGAGCTTTTTTACTCCAAGATGACTTTCCTGAATTAATTATTTTTTATTTTATTTATTTTTGGTTTTTGCTGTTTTTTGTTTGTTTGTTTGTTTTTTATTGTTAAATTTATTAGGGTGACATTGGTTGGTAAAAATTACATAGGTTCCAGGTGTACAATTCTATATTACATTGTCTATGTATTGTATTATGTGTTCACGACACAGAATCAGCTCTCTTTCTATCATCATATATTTGATGGCCCTCCCTACAACCCCTCCCCCCACAGCTGCCCCTTACCCTCAGGTAACCAACCACTAAACTATTGACTGTGTCCACGAGTTTTTGTTTCTTTGTTACTTTCTAAATTAACTCTTTTTATAATTGTTATTTTCAGAATATAAAAAGGTAATATAATAGTGTATCATCCAAATAACCTAGTATATTAATAGGTACCTAATAAATTCAAAACACTTTGGCACATTTCTCATGTTTCTATCATACCTGCTCACTAGCTAAATGGCATATTTATGAGGAACAAAGAACCTAATACTCTGAAAAATATTAAAGAAATAGGATTGTGCTTAATGTTACTAAGTTTACAAATTAAATAAGATTTGAGAAAGTTTTAAAATGTATCTTTAATGCTAAAATATGTATAATACACTGAGGTGAGAGCTCTTAGTATATACTACTGTATACTACTATTACCATATGGAGACAATGAGAAGCTCAGTTCTTTCAGCCATTGCAGTAAAGAATTAAGATCAGTGAAAGAAAGGAAAGCAGAGTAAAGCTTTAATGAAATACATTTCAAGAGAGAAACAGGCCAGGCCAAAGGAGGCAAAGGTCCCAAAGAGTGTGGGGTTTGAGTTTTATTGCTGGCCCTGCGCCAACCCTTGAGCATGATGTACCGATATAAGTCATTTGACATGTGTCAGTTATATGCCGGTTTTCTTTCTGTACATATCCTTAACCAGAATGCATACAGAAAAACCCATGGGATGGAGGGAGTCAAGGCAAAACTGCAATGTTAATTTATTACAATTGCATTATAATGGGGCTAAGGTTAAGCCAAGGACAGGCGTCAGGTGTTTGCTCATGTGCCAAAAACTATATAATTCTGGCTAGATTTTACTTTCCTCTTATCAGAATGTCCTAATCACAAAGTTAGTCCCCAGGGGTTAGACCTAGGTGGTTGGTCCCTGAGGAGTGTACCTTCTGTTCCACCTGTCATTCACGCTTACCTTCCTACCGAAAACTACTCATCAGGGTTTGATTTTTCAGAGAAAGTTTTCCCAACTGGAGACATTCTCAAAGTGTGGCCCTTGGACCAACAACATAAGTATCACCTTCAACTTGAACACAACTCTCAGGTCCCACTTCAGACCTATAAAATCAGAAACTATGGAGGTAGATCCTAGCACTCTTTTCAAACCAGAACCCAGGGAATTCTGGTATACACTCAAGTCTGAGAATGACTGATCATTTGATGAGGTTTGAGTCACACTTTTGAGGAGATTATGAATTAGAAAGTGCCTGGTAGATACTGAAGAAAAAAACAAATACATTTTTAGAAAATAAGAATTTATTCTATTCACTGCTGGGGCCAACTTAGGACTGTTTAAATAGAACACCATAGGCCCAAAATGGTGTCACTAATGCTAAAGTACATAATACCAAACCTAGAGTTAATAACTGACCTAATTGCTTTTTCAGCCTCTTCCAAAAATATACCGTTAATTAACCAGTCTGAAATTTTCTGGTCAATACCAATGAGGTAGTCTGTCAATTGAGCCCTCTTCATTTCCTATATTCTATGCCCCATTTTTAAAAAGGCAATATACATGATAAAAACACTTGCTGTTTTATTTTTCCTAAAGGAAGTGTCCAGGTCTGAAAAGAATCTTTTTTTAAATAGCTCCCTTGACCCACCCTTCTTCCTTAAAAAAACAAAAACAAAAAAAACCACCCTTTCATTTTGTACAACCCAGTGAGAACCCTTGATACTGTTCAATTCACAAATTGCATAATACCGCCAATTAGATCTTCAATTTACTTGGTTGAATTTTGTTAACAGGTTTATAGCAGGGATATATGTATTTAGAAATATCAAGGATAAAAGTTCAGTAAATAACAATTAAAATGAACTATTTAGTTTGGGAAAAAATAAAATAAGTGATTTAAAATGTTTTAAATATTTGCTTATAAAAATTCTGCTTTTAAAGAATTATTTTAAATTTGAAATATTTTGTGTTAAATAAAGATTATATAGGAGTATGGATCTAATTCCAAATTCAATTAGCTATTCATTTTTCCTTATACTCTAAAATATACTTATGACAAAGAAGGAATTTACAAAAGAATTTTCCAAATACACAAAATAATACACTTATAGTGATGTCTAGGTATAGAGATTTATTATATTTTTCTGCACATTTTACATCAGCCTTTGTAGAATTAAACTGTAACTAATTTTTTTTTTTTTTTTTTAAGCACTGACATTTCTGAAACACAAAGCAATCCACTCATCTTTGGCAAATATATGCTGTATTTGTCATAGTACTTGTCTTCAGACAGAATAAAGTCTAATTTATATAAGAAAGATTAAATAAAAAGAAAAGAAAACATTTCAAGTTAACCAGAAAATTTAATATACTGAAACACTAAGTTAAGAAGGAAAGAATTTTTATTATGTAAAATGTAGTATGCATTATGAATTTCAATGCTTTCTTACAATATTTATATTTATGTTCACATGAGTAGCCACACCATACATAGTGCTTTAAACAGTTGGAGCATACAAAAAGCCATCAGCTCTTATCAGAATGAGATAAGCCATGTGTTTGAGTTAATTAGTTATCTTCGTTCCTGAAATGTTTTTCCTAACTCCTTGGTCATAATTTTGTCACACTCCACTCCTTCTCCCACCATTTTGTTGCTTTTCATACAGCTGAAGAAACATATTTTAATGAAATCTAGCTTAAATGCTACATTTAAAATGTTTTATTTGAAAAAAAATCAATTATTCACAAAGGTGCTATCATGTAGTTCTTGGTTAAATGTAAATAATCAAGAATATTAGGGGGAAGCCCGGATGGCTCAGCGGGTTAAACGCTCACTTTGCAGCACTGGGGACCGAGGATCGAATCCCGGCCCCGGCCGGTGCGGACCCATATGCTGAACTGGGAGCTCCCTCAGTTCGGTTCTCTCTCTGTCTCTGTCTCTGTATCTATCTCTCTCTCTGTCAAAAATAAAAATAAAATAAATAAAAATATTAAAAAAAAAAGAATATTAAGTGTTTCAATTTGATTGGGCAACAGTGCATTTTACAAATTACATGTTTGCACATATATAAAATAAGTCTTAAAAGTTAAAAATACAACCATATGTATTAAACCAATTTTCTTAATGATAAAGAATATTAACTGGTAATCTTTAATAACTATGATGTTCGCATATTTTGAAATCATGTGGACAAACTCAAGAATGAATCTAAGTTTTAGGAATCTTTTGTGAACAAATGTTTGGAGGCGTCCAGACTTCCAAATCATCCCATTTCATCCACTTCCTAGCATGAGACTTTGGGGAAGTGAGTTGTTATCTCAACTTCAATTTCTTTATCACTAAAATTATTGAATGATTGTAACCCCCTCATTGTATGACTGTGGTAATAAATAGCACTATGCTTTTAACACACATAATAGGTTGCCTGGTACAATATTTTCTATAAATCTCAGCTATTCTTTAATTATGTAATTAATAAAAGTTAATTTGTTGTAATTTTAAGAAAATCTTCTAATGATCAGGGGTTTGGTTGTCATGATTGGATAAGGAGAAACTACTCTTATCTGGTGGGTAGAGGCCAAGAATGACACTGTTTATGGTAGGCCACCAGTTCCCAAGCAGTGGTATTATGTACCCCTGAGGATACATGCTAGGCCATTCAGGGCTACGTGAAAAATAATCAGTAATGGTGAAAAAACAAGTAAAGTAAAAAAATGCAAAACATTCATTATAGAACAATAAATGTTGAGTTTGAATCATAGTTAACAGAGACACTTTGAAATTAGATCCCATTAGTGAAGATGGTTGATGAGGGTGTGGCTACAAACCCTTGCCCCAAGCCACTCTTCTACCAATTATTATGCAGTTTTAGAACAATCCATTTGTGACATTTCTAGAACTTCTCCAAATGTATAAACACATCCATAGCCAGAATGTTTGATCAGTTTAGTTATTGATTGGGTAAAAGTGTGTTGTCTTTAATCATGATTCTCTGTTAAAATAGTTTTTGTTTGTTTGTTTGTTTTTATTTAATGATTAACATAGTTTCAGTAATTATTGTGAGGGATTTTTGAGTGTGCCAGTTATGGATCAGAAGTTGAAAACAGGAACAGTTAAAAAACCAAAACTTGGGAAAGCGGGATGGCTCAGTAGGTTAAGTGCTCACTTTGAAGCCCTGGAGACGGAGGATCAAATCCCAGCTCGGGTCCAGGCAGACCCACATGCTGAACTGGGGTGTGCTTCCTGAATGCAGTGAGGCCCCAGTTCAGCGCCAAAAAAAACTCGATGTGGATTATAAACCATCGCCAAGTACTTCTCAATACATGTCCGCAGTTATGAGTACAACCACACCTGAGATAGTAAGAGGTGCATGCCTCAGATACTACACAGAAGAAAAGGAAATACTCTGAAGACTATATAAATATGGGTTTTAATTTGTTGGAGACGATGACTGTCCTAAGCCTTTGTGTGTTTTTTGTGGGATAATATTATCCGACAGTTGCATAAAGCTTTCTCTAGCCATGTGACATTTAGAAACTAAACATCCAATGTATAAAAACAAAATAAATACACTATTATCAGTGCTTAGAAAAGCATCCAACTGTTACTTCAGACATGGTGTCTGGAAAGAAAGACAATGAGAATGCAGTTGAGGGGGTCATACCATATTGCTTATCACATAACTAAATGTGGTAAAAACCACACTATAGCTGAAGTTTAATTTCTCCTTATATTAGGATACCATTTTTTGTATGATTGGAGAAGAAACATTTCCACAAAATCAATACTCTCTCTCTTTCAAACAATACAACATCTTGACAAATTCAGAAAATGTCTGTGGTATTGAAGCTATAGTAGTAGATGAAATTAGAAAAAGAAAATTATTTTCTATCCAGGTAGATGAAAGTGTAGATATTGCTGATAGATCTATTTTGCTCATCATCACTGTATACTACTGAGGCATATCTTGGGGTGGGTCATTTAAAACTCCACAATTATATTATTTTTTAATTATTGAGCTATATATAGTATTACAATTGTTGTTAATTAGTAATATACATATGCCAGAATTTACATATTTTTTTTATTGTTTTGGCAGAGAGAGAGAAAGAGAGAGAGATACAGAGACAGAGAGAGAACTGAACTGGGGGCACTCCCTAGTTCAGCACATGGGTCCCCATGGGCCGGGGCCAGGATTTGATCCTCGGTCAGCGGCGCTGCGAAGTGAGTGCTTAACCCACTGAGCCATCCCGGCTTTCCCAGAATTTACATATTTTGATAGTTTTGGAATTGAAGAGTCAGATCTTACCTTAAAATTATTTGCACTAGCCCTATATCTAAAGACTAGATCATTTTATTATATTTATATTTATATCATTGAACATGTAGTTGAAAACCACTAGTAACAGACTACATAAAACCTTCTTCCCATGACAGAGAAGATACTTTTTGTTCGTTTGTTTGTTTTGAGCAAAACTTTAATAAATTAGGAGAGTCAGGGGAAGCCAGGATGACTCCAGAGGTTAAGCACTCACTTTGCACCCCCAGGGACTGAGGATTGAATCCCAACCCTGGCCCACGTGAACCGATATGCTGAACTGAGGTATGATTCCCGCGCGGGAGGACCTTAGTTTGGTTTTCACCACCCTGGTTCAGCCCATGGCTCCAAGGAGCGTGCCTCCCATGCAGGAGGCCCCCAGCCCAGTTCCTGACCTGCACAACCCCCACCCACCCGTGTAAAACAAAACCATGTCAAAACCTGATGATGTTGTACAACTATGGAGACAGCGCTGGGCCCTCCCGCTTCTCTCTGTGTCTCTATCTTTCTCTCTGTCTCTGTCTCTATCAAAAACAATAAAATAAATCTTACAAAAAAGGAAAGTCAAAAGCTGGAGTGGTTAAAAAAAAGTTTCTTAGTACAGTGATACCTTGGAATTCATATACCCCAAAATTCAAACTTGCAATCCAAACAAAAAAATCAAGCAAATTTTGCCTCGAAATCTGAATGCTGCTTTGGAATCTGAACACCCACACATTTGTGTGGGACGTATGGACTATACAGCCCATAGATTTTTCCAAATGCCCACTCATCTTGGAACTTGAACATTTTGGAACTTTAACAGGTTCTGGGATGGATTAAGTTCAAATTCCAAGGCATCATTGTATAAGGAATAATTACAAGCAAAGAGAGCAAGTGACAAGGAAGAGCATACAAGTATATGTGTCTGGTGAATAGTACTTTATGAATGAACTAAAATGTGCTTGGAAGGAAGTATCAATAGATAAAAGTGAACTGTTATGAAAGATTACAATGTTCAGATATCTTGTTTTAGCTTTAGCTAAGTAACCTGATTTTATTTACTGAAGTGTAAGAGATAGACATAAGCAATATCTTACCAATATACTTCTTTTTCTTACACATCTTGTTATGCAAAATATTAACGTGTTTACACAGGAAAAAGTATACCAAGAACCCATCACTCAGCTTCAACAATGATCAATTTGTAGTCTATCTTGCTTCATTTTTTACCCTCATCCACTTTCACCCTTTATTTTGAGGGAAATTAAAGACATTATATTATTTTATCTATAACTATTTTGGCATGCATTTCTAAAATATAAGGATAATGGAACAGCAACACTGCTCTTATCACACTTTAATAAACAATGATTTCTTAATATCAAAATATTCACATACCAGGATTGCTTTATAATTTTTACTTCCTTATAGCTTGTTTGAAGTAGGATCCAAATAAGGTCCATTATTGCAATTAGTTGATAGCTGTAACTTCCTTCCATATCTTCTATTCTTGGTAATTTATTTCTTGAGGGAATCTGCTTATTTGTCATAGAATTTTTTTAGTCTGCATTTTACTGATTTCATCTGTGTGATCAGTTAACATTCTCTTCAATTGTCCCTCTCTCCCTTTTTTGTATTACATAGAAATGCTAGAAATCTTTCTTCAAGCTTTCTGTAACAAGGTCAAGCATTCCTGGAGAAAATTATACTGTAGGATAACTTTGCGTTCACAATCTCCAATACCAAATGAACATTTTACAACATTCAGTAGCACTAATTTATTTCTCTAGTAAACCTACTTTCCATGCTCTGCAGCATCTTTTCACACCTCTTATTAACCTCAACTTTTCCCCAAAACAAATTTACATTTGATGATCTTGCTCCATAATTTTTTGAAAAAATAGAAGTCCTCAGACAAGAGTCTCCCTATCTTTCTATAACCAATTCTGCAATACTACATATAATTGTATTTGCTCCATTCTTCTTTTCTCATATTGACAGAATGTATGAGTGTGCACATTGTCTTCTTTGATAAGAAACCATTTCTAAATAAATCTGATACATCTATATGTTTATTATTTGTCACAATTTACAATTATACTTATTTCTTGATTTATTTTATGTTGATTTTTCCAACTTTAGAGAAAAGTTGTCTGAGGGCAAAAATCTATGTTTGTAGGGTCCATTCCATATTCACACCTAGACTAGTATAGTGTCTTGTATACTACAATCACTAAATAAGTAGTTGTTTAATGAGAGTATAGACTAATGGCAGGAAAGATGGATGCATAAATGTATAGAACGAGTGATGAATGAATGAATAAGAAATTAATAGTCCACATACATCAAAACAAAACTGAACAGTATGCATTATACATGGTGGGGGGGGGAGGTAGGGGGGAAGAAATGTAATCTATTCATCATCGCTTGTGAGTTCTTTTAAGATCTCAAATTAATCCACATGTACCAGCTGTATGCCTAAGAAAAAATTTCTACAAGCAAATATCTTTGACATCTCAAATTTTAGACAATTAAATTTTACAGAAAAATAATAAATTAGAAATAGAAAAGGCATTAAATCAAGGAATCATATGCTTTGTTCCAAAATTTTAAATGTCAGGGAAGAACAACAGTATTTGCTGATATATTCTATTGAAGTGAACTATTTGAAGCTACATCTGAAAGTTTTAATATTTCTCTTATTGAAAGGGAAAATGGCATAGAAATGTTCAGCTCAAATTCCTTTGCCTCAAATTTACTTACAATACTATTCTCTACTTCGAAAGTTCACGTTCACTTTCATAAGTTTACAATAGAAATAGAAATGATAATTTTAGGAATTTATTGATAGAGAAATATAAAGCAATGGCTTGCTAGTAGTATAATTTATACAGAAACAAATATTTTAAACTAGCATTATATAACCACAAAATAAATATCTTCAGTTATAAAAAGATTAAAAATTACACATTTCAATGATTTATGTGTTTGTACATAAATACATGATATATGTATTTATATAAATATACATTTATTGATTTATAGATTTGGTATTTTTCATTATTCTAATAATAAGTGCCTTTTGACAAATGTATTCATTTGTCTTTAATTAATAAGATTATCATTAAACAAGAGGCCATCACAGTTTCTAGACCTTATTTACTTATTGAATGAAATAAATATTACAAGAGAAAAAAATGGAATTACTTAATTTGTGATCAATACTATGTCACAAGTATAATTTTCATGCTAATACCTAAGTGGATTGACTAAGCACTTACAAAATATTCCAAGATTGACAAAATACCTTTAAGAGAAAATATAATGTTTTCAAGGGAGTGGTTCCAACCACATCATGTCTATTGCCCCAATAATGTTTTTCTTTTGTTGTTGTGTAAGAGCAAAATGACTTCAATGACTATGGTTAGGTAAAAGGTTCTGAAGAGTTTATGCCTAGTGCCCTGGTGATTTTTTGTTTTTAACTGCTTAACATGCATGTACTATTCATGCACATTCCCCTCAAAATCAGCATGCAACCCTTAGAATTCTATATTGATCTGATGAGTGTGGGTTTTTTTTTTTGTTTGTTTGTTTTTTGGCAAAGCAAACTTTATTGTGGCTCTGAGGTCGGGGTTTGTCTCCCCAGGTCCTGCTGAATCCAGAGAGCCGGAGTGAAAGGCTTTTGTGTGGCCCCCAACACCTCCATCACATTCGGACTCAGGTGGAGGGGGTTGGGGGTGCCCGGCCCACGGCGCTGCATGGGGAGGCTCTCTGGGCGTGGCCGCCTGGCAGGCCCTCCCTGGGTCGCGGTGGCCGGGCTCCTCACTTCTTGGATCCCGGCTTTTTAGGTCTGGGTGTGGGTTTGGCCTTCCTCACAGGGCTCTTGTCTCTAACGCTGGGTCTCACTGCCTCCTCTTTTTCCACCTTTTTTTTCTTGGCAACGCTTGTCTGCTTCAGGGGCACCAGCCTCTTGCCTTGTTTGACAGGGGTCTTTATATATATATATGTTTATTTATTTATTTTTGACAGAGAGAGAGATACAGAGACAGAGAACTGAACTGGGGGAGTTCCCAGTTCAGCTTGTGGTTCCACACAGGCCAGGGCTGGGATTCGATCCTCCATCCCCAGCTGCAAAGTGAGCGCTTAACACACTGAGCCATCCCGGCTTTCCCCCATTTTTTTTTTACCTTTAAAAATGCAATATGTTTTCCACATTCTTCTTTCATTCAGGTTTAAAATCAAGATTAACATGACAGATGTATGCGTGCATTGGTTAACTACTGTGGGCGCATCCTGATTTTGTAATCAACAAAATCTGCCAAGTCTTTCATATAAATAGTGTTGTTACAATTACCCTTTTTTTTTGATAAAAAGAGAACTTTAAAGATAAATCCTTACCTCTTATCCTCCAAAATAAATTCCAGATGAATTAAAAACCAAAATGTAAAAAATAAAATACAAATTTTTTAAAATTATCAAAGGAAAAGAAAATATAGCAGAATGCATTGGTAACCTTAGAGTTAGTGAAGAATTGCATAAGCTAGTTTTTGTTTATTTTGGTTTTTTTTTAAATATATATTTTTAAAGTTTTTATTTATTTATTAATTTTTTGACAGAGAGAGAGAGAGAGAGAGAGAGTGATACAGAGACAGAGACAGAGAGAGAACTGAACTGGGCGAGCTCCCAGTTCAGCATATGGTTCCGCACGGGCCGGGGCCGGGATTCGATCCTAGGTCCCCAGCGCTGCAAAGTGAGCGCTTAACCCACTGAGCCATCCCGGCTTCCCTATTTTTTTTTTTTTGTTTGTTTGTTTGTTTTTAATGTTTTATAATGGAACAAACTGGCAACTATCTTAAAATTCCCTTACTCAGTTTTGATATAAAGGTTCTATCAACTTCATAAAAGGATTTGGGCAACTTTCCCTTTCTATTCTCTACAATAAATTGGGTTAGATAAGGATTTTACTTTGTCCTTGACTTTACGAAAAGAATGAGTAGTGAAGTCATTTGTTCTTTAGCATTACTTCTGCCTTTCCCCTTCCTCTTTTTTTTTTTTTTTTTGCAGGCAGCTGGGGAGATGTGAGAAAACTAAGTTCATTATTACTGCAAATTTTTTGGTATATTCTAACTTACATTTTTTCCATTAAGCTATTTTGTGGTCATAATTTTTTGGGGGGGTCATTTTTATGTTTCTGTAACATTTTCATTTTCATCTGTTTTAATGTGCATGTGTATACACAATTTATTATACACATGCACACTATGGTATAAATTAAATTATGGTACTATCTCATGATTTTTTTAGTATGTATTTTATGGGCAGTTTTGCCCTTCCTTTTCTTTATTGGGTATTTATAGAAAATTCTTTCTCTGTCCCTTATATTTTAAAATTAATCTTGCCAGTCTATTTATTTTATTATTTTATTCCAAAAACATTTTACATGTTTTATTAATCATTTCTTTTATTTCTTTGTTTGCTATTGTTATAGTATTCTGGTGCCTGGAGATCAGGGTCTCATGCACTTGAACAATGAGAATGCAGACTCAAAAGGAGAAGATTTTTATTGGTGTGAAAGTACTGCTCTCTCATGAGAGAGACCTGAAACAGAGATGCCCACAAGCTAAAGCAAAAGGCCCTTATTTTATACTTTTTCTTATATGCTTGAAAAAGGGAGTCGCGCATTTTAATGGATGCTGTCCATCAGATTTGCCCTACTGCCAGGGCTAAAGGGGCTTTCGAAAACATCAAACAATCCATTCACTCCTGGAGCACAAGTACATTTTTGCCCTGAAACGAATAAATCATTTCAGACCCTGGTGGCTGCCTTTGTTTGTTCTACCAAGGACTTCTTTATACCTAGCAACATGTTAACTAACCTGTCTCAATATGTTAACATTTTTGCTTTTATCTTTTACATTTTTCTAATTTCTTTAGGTTTATTTTATAAGACTTTTCTAATTTTTTAAGTTGAAATATTATTAATTTTCATCTTTTTTTTTTAAAACAAAGCTTTCTTTGTTCATTATTTTCTTTTCATTTTGATTATAGTAATCCCCACTTATTCATGAGAAATGTGTTCCAAGACTCCTAGGGGATGCCTGAAACCATTAGTAGTACCAAAACCTATATGTATTAGGTTTTTTTCCTATGCATACATACATACTTATAATAAAGTTTAATTTATTAATTAGGCACAGTAAGAATTAAAAACAATAATTAACAATAAAATAGAACAATTAGAACATATACTGTAATAAAACTTTTTAAATGTGGTCTCATTAAGCTGAGAACTTTTACCTTTTCACTTAAAGAAAACACTTTAAGGCTTCTTTTTGGCATATCCAAATTGTCAGCGTCACTATTCTTGAGCTTTGGGGCCATTATTAAGCAAAGTAAGGGTCACTTAAACACTAGCATTGGGATACAGTTAACAATCCATCTAATAATCAAGATGGCTACTAAGTGATTAATGGGCTAGAGTGTATACAGTGTGGAGATGCAAGACAAAGGGATTTTTCACATCCAGGTTGAGATGGAGCAAAGCAGCCCCATTCAGCAGAGAGATTCCATCATGCTCAGAACAGCACACAATTTAAAACTTATAAATTGTTTATTTCTGGAATTTTCTATTTGAAACTCAAATATTCGTTGATGATAGGTACCTGAAAGCATGAAAAGTGAAACTGTTTAAAGATAAGAGGAGCTAGTGTATTTCTTTAACCCTTAACATCTTTTGAATAATTTTATTGTACCCATTTATTCAATATTCATTTATCTATTTATTGCACATTTAAATATCTGCCCTTTTTCCCACTCCATTTCCCTTTTTCTTTTGCTTTTTATTTTTTAGAGAAAATAATTTTTCCATTAAAAATGAAAAAATAGGAACTAGCATAATGGGTACTTACTGAATAGTTAATCTAAATTAATCTAATTATCTGGATCTAAATTGTGGAAGCATAAAAATTCTTTATTCATGGGGTATTTATAGCATTTACATTTCACTTATCAAATAACATTGTAAAACTTTTTTATTGAATTTATTCTTATTCACGTTTTCTTTACATTATAATACATGCAATTTGATAAAAAGTAATGCAAAAAGGCAATGCAAAAATAGATAGTATCATTCACCCATCAATATTTTAATTATTGCCATCCTTTATAGACATTTTAAAACACACTATACTTCTAAGAAAAAAAGCAAAGCTAGCAAAAGGCAAGAAACCAAGCTATTTCAAAGTTATTTTGTTCATAGTAATTCCCGTCAGAGATAAGAGTTGTGTGTACTTCTGATAAGTTTTAAAGTAAAGTAATTTTCTCCTGGCACTTTGTGTAAGAGAACTTATTCAGTTACAGTAACATGCTTCTTATTTCAGAATATTTTATTTTAGCTAGGTTGGTATTTATTTGGAGAAACAAGATATGCGAATAACTTTCTTTCAATACTCTGAACTAGCAAACTTTTCAGTACAAGTATCACTATACTTTGGAGAAAAATGTTGCATGGCTATGTTGCATGGATATGAATGAATAATTTTACATCATAATATATAGACAAACATTAATTCATTTCTAAGGCTTTTGGTGTTTATACTTTAAAGGTATTTAGGTTTTTTACTGATACTATTCATAATAATTACATAATTTTAGTGCTATATTTTCAATATAATAATAGATTGCAAGAATAATTAAATTGTAACTTTTGGATATAAAGTCATAGAAAAGAATTTCTTTTTTATTTATTTATTTTTATTATATTTTCTTGTTAAATTTAATGGAGTGACATTGGTTGGTAACAATTAGGTAGTTTCCAGATTTACAAGTCCACATCACATCACCCATGCATCACATTATGTGCCCACCTCCCAAAATCAGCTCCCCCTCCACCACCATATATCTGGTGCCCACTCCCACCTCCCCCCACAACTCTCCTTCCCTCCTTCTCCCCCTTCTCCAGGTAACCACCAAACTATTGAGTGTGTCCATAATGCTGGTGCCCTCTACCCTCCTCCTCTCCTTCTCTCCCCCCCCCACTCCTCCCCTTCCCTCAGGCAATCACCAAGTTATTGAGTGTGTC
>PVKE010029499.1:0-20212 GCA_004027555.1 Craseonycteris thonglongyai | reverse complement strand
GGAGAAGATCTGCTAGGGTCTAGGTAGTTAGGGCTTCTGCTTTCCTCTTGGATTTGGGGCTGTAATTCCTTCCACAGGTTAGGGAAATTTTCATCCACTATTTGTTTTAGTAGACTCTGAGAAGATTTCATCTCGCTTCCTTCTGGTACCCCTATTATTCTAATATTGTTCTTTCTGATGGAGTCAGAAAGTTCTTGTACAGCTCTTTCATTTCTCTTGATTTTCCTTTCCCTTTCTTCTTCCCTCTGTGACATTTCCATGTTTGTATCTTCAATTTTACTCATCCTTTCCTCTAGCTGGTCTGCCCTGTTTCCTATGCTGGTCAGTTCTTTTTTCAGCTCTCCCATGATGTCTTTCATTTCAAGGAGTTCCTTTTGGTTCTGTTCTAGCTTCTCAATTTTGTTGGTAAAGTACTCATTTTGCTCAGAAAATTTCTTTTTGAAGTCATTTAACTGTGTCTGGGTACTTTGCCAGCATTGAGTGAGCTCTCTGAGTGTCTTGATTAATGCAGCCCTGAATTCTGTTTCACTTAGATTTGATTCTAAGTGTGCAAGTTCCTTTACTAAAGACTGCCCCTGATCTTCTGGAGTGGCTTTGGATTCTGAGGTGTGCATTGTGTTTGATGTGGTTCTTTTTGCTTTACGCATGAGTCTGTTTTCCCTCTGGGGGTTTGCCAATTAGATGGGCTTCTCCTTATTTTTTCTTTTGGGCTCAGTTTTGGGAGAAGGAGATTTTGGGAGAGGTTGGGGGAAGCAGACAGCTTCTGTGTCCTGTGGCACTTCAGGTTGCTGTCTTAGCTGTTAGATAGCAGGGTAGTAAAGGTGTGGCCAGGGGTGGGGGCATGTGAGTAGGAGCTAGGGGGGACCTGAGACACAATAGCAGATTCCTCTTTCAGCAGGGGGGCTGGTGGTTCAGTGTGGGCGGGGTGCAGGAACTCTGGTCTTTCCTCCTCCTGGCTGCCCCTCCTTCAATCGTATCTGTAAGCCATGCCCGCAGGGCAGCACTTGGATGGGCTGGGGCTTGGCAGAGGCCCCGGTTGCCTGCGCAGTCCCGTGCATAGGCAATGACACAGTGGCAACCGGGTCGGCAGCCCTGTTGTGCGTGCGGGCTGCAACGCCCCAGAGGCCCGGTGGGTGGGATGCCAAAAGCCCAGTTGCACTCTCGTGAGCAGGCAGCAGTGCTGCAGTGGCCCGGTGGGCAGGGTGCAGAAAGCTGGTCTTGCACGCAGGCAGCGGCGCTGCGGTGGCCTGGTGGGCAGGGCGCCAAAAGCCCTGTAGCGCACTGATGAGCAGGCAGCGGTGTTGCGGAGGCCCAGTGGGCAGGGTGCTGAAAGCCCAGTTGCGCACTTGTGTGCTGGCAGTGGTGCCGCAGTGGCCTGGTGAGTGGGGCACCAAAAGCCCAATTGCGCATTGGCAAGCAAGCAGTGGTATCGCAGCGGCTCGGTGGGCGGGGCCCTGAAAGCCCTGGTGCATGCACGCAGCATTGCCGCAGTGGCCCGGTGGGTGGGGCACTGAAAGCAGCAGCCACTCTCTGCTCCCGGCTCTGTTGAGACCGCCGGATTCACTCTAAGCACGTCCAATGCAGCTATGCCCACTCAAGCCCCAGCCCTCACTCCAAGAGCCCTGTCCTCAGAAGGCGCTCCCACACAGTCAATCTCTTCCGTAAATCAGGGGTGCTGAGCTGCTGCGGGCTGGTGCCCTGCTCTCACCCTGCCCGCCGGGAAGTGCAGCCGCCCTGCTCCACAGTCCCTGCTCCACTCTAGGCTCCATGCTCTGATTAGGGCACTGTGTGCTGTCCCTTGAGTTCGGATGTTAAATTGTCCACAGTCTTGTGGGGCTTCCACGCTCCTTAGGTCTTGGCTTCCAGCCCGCCCTCGGTCCAGCTCCACTTTGACTGTAGTCCCCCAATCCCCCTTTGTTTTTGCCAGCCCCAGGCCGCGCTTCGAGTCTCTGTCCCTGAAACACTGCTTCCCTTTCCCTCTCCCGCTCTCCCCTTTTTTCTCTAACCTTTGGGTGTTGTTCTGTGTTGTGTGGTTCTCTTAGTTGAGGTTTCTTCTCAGGGTTTCCCCCGTGGATTCCCCTCTGTTCACAAGGCCCTTCCCAGGCAGTTATCGGCGTTCTCCTCTCATGCCGCCATCTTGGATCTCCTCTATTGTGACACTCTTAACCTCGTAATCCATCAGCAGGATACCCTCCCAATAAACAGTAGCCATGATTTTTCCAGCCAATTATGACACCTTGAACTTCTTAGGGGAGATTGTGCCCTTTTCATGCCACTGTGTGGACTCCTGCTTTGACTCAGGTTTATAATGATGAACCCAAGTTTCGTCTCCAGTGACAATCCAGTTTAAAACTTCATCTTTATTGTCTCTGCAGAGGTCCAAAAACTGTTGTAACCACTTGATGTGCTGTTTTTGAAGCAATGTGAACATTCTCAGTACCCATCTTGCGCTGACTTTTGACATCCTTAGATGCTGATGGAGAATATTAAAAATGGTTGTAGGTGATACTCCAACCATTTCTGCAAGCTTTTTATTTTTTATTTTTTATTTAACCTGGCATCTCCCACTACAAGTTTTCAACTTTTTTTGACATTATCAGAGGAAGTGACCTTAACAGGGCATCTTGGACAAAGGTTGTCTTTCATTGGCTCTCTTCCTTGTTTGAAAAGCCTTTGTCAGGAGAGCTGGGATGGCTCAGTGGGTTAAGTGCTGGCTTTGAAGCCCCAGGGACTGAGGACTGAATCCTGGCCCTGGCCCATGCGGACCCACATGCTGAACTGGGGTGTGCCCCCAGTTCAGTTCTTTTCGGGACCTATGTGGCAGGCTCCTGGCCCAGTTCCTGCCCTGCGCAGCCCTGTGCCCACCTGTGGAGTGAAACTATATGGAAAACTAATGTCAACTATGGAGGCTGCTCTGGGCCCTTCTCCTTCTCTCTGTCTCTCTCTGTCTCTGTTTCTCTCTGTCAAAAATCAATAAAATAAATCTTAAAAAAACCCTTTTTTTTAAAGAAAAGACTATGCCACTTGTAAACCATGGATTTCCAGGGCAACAGCCTCCATAAACCATTAACATCTTTTCCAAAATGACTTGAGGCATTTTTTATTGTTTTATGAGGAACTGAATGATGGTGTGAAATTCAATTTTATCCATACTTGGGGTTTTCTTCATGTTTGACTTGCTTCTTCGGTGATATCTGAAAGAACACGGACTCAAGTAGGCTGCTATTTGGCACATATATTAATACTAATAATAAGTCACATAGTCAAACTATGTACACTAGTACTGCCACCTCTTTGATAACTGCTTAATTCCAAAATTTGTTGACCATACTCTCGTATTTCATTGTTATAAATTTCAGTATTCATCTCTAAAAAGAAAAACAGTCATTTTCTCAAAGTGCCAGTATCACAATGAACATTAAGAAGAATTCTTTGGTATAACTAAAACACAGTTTATAATTACATTTCTCCAACTTTTAAAAGTCTCTTCACACATGTTTTTTAGAATAAGAAGTGAAACCTGTCTACACATTGGGTAGATATTTCCCTAGAGTCTCTTTTCATATAAAACAATTTTCTCATTAGCTTCATGTCATTAACTCAGTGCAAGTATCCTGTAGATTGTCCATATTCTAGATTTGTCTCTTTGCTTTTCTTTAAAGATGGTATAATTTTTTCTCCTTTCCACTTATTTTTTATAAGTGAAAGTTAGCTATAGGGTTTTGATTAGATTCAGATCCAACATTTTTTGGCTGGATTATTTCTCAGGTGGTCTTCCATGCTTTCTAGTGCATCACATCTGGAGGCATGATATCAGCTTGCCCTTCTTGTTGTGAGACAGATCAATCCTTGCTTTCTGGTAATGACATCCTGATGCCTCCCACCAAAAAGTTTACCACCAACCTTTTACCTAATGATTTCATCCATTGTTGAATATTGCTTGAATTACTGTTTTCATTTTATTTGCGAAATGATGATATTCAAATGCTATCACTCTTTGACATTTATTAGCTGGAATTCTTCTATAAAGAAAAACTTTCTCTTATTATTGAGTAGAACTTTCATAAATACTTTAATGAAGAAGAAAACATAATTTGGTACTTCTTATTCCCATAGATGTGTCTATGTTTATCTTCTTATTTCACTATTTAGACTCATGATGGAGTCTTGAAGACTTTCCTTATTATGAATTGAGCTATATATACATTAATATTTGAATTTCAAATATGCACTAAAAGTGAATCCAATCTTACCCTTTGGTATAGTGTTTTCCTCTCACTCCATTTTTAGAACTGTTCTAACTTTTGGCAAACTTATCACTTTTCCTCTCTAAGATGCAAGGTGAAAAGCAATCATCCTTAGCTTATTGCCCTAACACTATACAAAGGATTATGGCAACCAGATTAATTGGTTAGATTAGCATCTATCATTTTTCTGTTTTGCCTACCAGCTGTCTCCTCATGGAGAGAAATATCCACCACTGCTCCTAGGCAGCTCTGCTAACAGATGCTGACTTGAAGGAATCCCATAGTTCATCATTAAATGTGGATGTCAAAATTTCTGAGCATGTTGTGAGGAAATTGTTTAATCTTCTTCCATCCTTAGGTGCTAACTCAGTTAAAAAAAAAAGTGCTGTAGGTTAGTGTTGAGAGCATCTTAGGGGAATGAGTGTGAAAAATATGCCAGATGTCTGTTCAAGGACCTGATTTTATGGTCGCAGCAAGTGCTGTTATTCATCCCTTGCATGTCTCAAGTCAAACTTTGAAAAAAATAACACTATTTTGTGGTATCACCAATGTCCTTAATAATAGGTGAGTGTATGTGTGCTTGAAATTGTTTCAAGGTTGTTACAAATAAATGATATTTGAGATAGAATAATGTTCTACAAAAACTGTTTAGTGCAGGGCAGCAAATTGCCAAAAGTCAACTGGATGGCTTTTTTAAGCAGTTAAATGCTTCCAGATAGATAAAAGCTTTATAATGAAAGTTCATGGATATTAGTTGAATTGCTGACTTTTGTTGCTGTGTTCTGTTCTTCCCAATTCACTGGGCTTAAGTCAAACTGGTCATTTGCAGATTTTTGAATGTCAGGCATTTTTTTTTTTTTTGTCTCATGGTCTTGGTACATGCTGTTTTCTTGGTGTGCAATGATTTTTCTTCAAAATATGGTTTTATTTCGCATTTCATTTAGGTCAAATGTCACCTCCTTAAAGAAACATTCCCAGAGCATGTCCTATCATACTGCATTGCCTTACCCCATTTTATTGTTATTCATAACACTTAAAATTCTTCAGTTGTTTCTTGTTGACTTTCTTTTTCAAATGAGAATTTGCTATATTCATAGGACCTAGAAAGTGCCTGGAACCTAGACAGGGTATTCATGAGTTAGAATTGTCTTTTGCTTCTGCATTACAAAAATTGCACCCAAGAGAACATTTAACTATAAGGACATTTACTGAATTTTTACAAGAAGACTAAATGTTAATTGTCACAGGTTGGAATGGGGTCTCAAGACTTTTTCTTCAGATCTGCACTACCATTTTTGGTGTACTGTCCTTTTATCCTTACATTTTTTTGACTCAAACATAAGATGGCTACTTCAGTTTTATGCATAATGTTTATAATCCAGGCAGAAAGAGGAGGAAAAAGGTGGCACTAGCAACATTTTTTACTTTTATTGGGCAGAAAAGATGTTTCCACAAGCTCCCGGGAGACTTTTGGTTACATCTCATTGACTAGAACTGTTTCATGCAGCCATTCCTAGCTGAAAGGGAGTTCGGAAGGTGAATATTCAAAGTATTTAAACACTATAGCAGAATAAGCAAAGGATCTTGGAAGTGGCCACTGGGATAGCTAGTTAATAGTATCTACCACAGCAGTCAATAAGAATTCTTTGAATGAATGAATGTTAATCATGATAAAAAGTATTGCTTCTGCTCAGGAGCACAATAAATCATTCGAATTCCTGCTTATCCACATTAACTTTTACAAGGAACTTGAAATTTTGTACAGTTAACTCTAACATAAGGGGAATATATAAGAACCCAGAATCAAAGAAAATGAGGAATGATAAATGAAATAAAAGATAGAAATGATAAACACATACAGTCATTTTTTATGAAGACAGAATTTCCTAGGGCGGTAGTACAGCTTAATGATTAAATGAATTAGCAAACTTAAGTTTGAATTTTAGCTCATCTACATGAGTTATTCAGTTTCTTCAAGCCTCAGTTTTTTCCATCTTTAAAATGAGGATACTGAAGAAATCTATTTTATTTATGACTATAGGGCTTTAATTAGAAAATACATGCAAAATAGTATGTTCTAGCACATAGCACTTTACTAAAAAAAAACAGCCCAAAATTTACTTATAAAACTACATAAATAGACAAATACAATTTTTTCTGTTTACTTTACATGAACCTAACTATCCTATAGAAAATAATGTTCTGTTCGGTGTGGTAGTTACCCTTTTTCACCTGTCAACTAAAATCTGGTCATATTTCCATATTCCTAATATACTTATTTTCAAAATGGCAAAAATGCTTGAGTAGATTATTGGGCAACCTTAAGGTTATTCTACTTAAAAGAAAAAATGGGTTGACTAGTTTAAATTATAAAATTTTATGAGACTAAAAGAAAACCATAGTCTGTTATTAGTTTCTGATGGTTCATTAGTTTCAATGCTCAGAAGTTGAATGCCACCTGGGTAAGGACACATTAGATTATTTTCATCAGGCATGTCTATTTTGATATAATGCTGACTCTGTTCTTCTTGCATCTAATGCATTCAAGTTGGCATAGAAGTGAAAGACATAATTCTCATTACATGTGCTAAGCCAGGCAGCAAGGGAAACAAGCCTGACTAAATGCTTGGATTTCACCCAATGGTGCAGCAAACTAATGTTGTTTCTGAAAATGAAAACCATGTCTGTATTTGACAGCTGGAAATGTCCAGGGCTTTAGAGAATGTATTCAATAAATGGAGGACACTGTTCACTAAGTTAACCCCCTTTAATTCAAAGGCACTGAGATGAAGTTTTCTATGAATAATAAAGGTGCTTGTTGTTAATAACATAGAACACTTTGGTGATTTTATGCTGAAGGACAAATTGTGTGACATTTTTATTTTAATTTGATGCATTCCTTGGCAGCAGTGGCTAATAAAATCATATATATATATATTTTTTAAGTTTCAGTAACTGTTGAAATAGCTCTTGTGGGTCAATTGTATTGTCAATAGTTAGAAATTGGCATCTTTAAGAGTTTTAGTCTTCTTTCCTTGTTTATTATAAACTTTGAATTTGATCTAGTTTTCTGTGCTTAAAAAAATTATCCCACTGTATTTGTAGTTAGAATTATTCTTTTAAAAAATTTTAAATGTTTATTTTATTGTTTGAGAGAAGATTAGAGAGAGAGAGAGAGAGAGAGAGAGAGAGAGAGAGAGAGAGAGAGAAGAGGGAGGGCCCAGAGCAGTCTCCACAGTTGTACATCATTAGTTGTGACATGGTTTCATTCCACAGGTGGATGTGAGTCCACTTGGGCAGGAACCAAACCCCAGGCCTCCCACATGAGAGGAGAGAACCTTTGCTGCCACCCCGATGGTTACAGTTGTGCCACAGTTCAGCATATGTGTTTGCATAGGCTGGGGCTGGGATTCGATCCCCAGACCTCACAGTTGCAAGGCAAAACCTCAACCTGTTGAGCTATCCTGGTGTCCCCTATAATTATTCTTATTGTAAGTACTGACATGATTTTGAAATAATCACTTTACAATTACACACTTTTATTTCCTTCTCTGCTTAAAAGCTTTCTGAATCTTGTTTTTCACTATCTTGCCCCTGTACCCTCCATTCACTAAGCATCTAAAGTTCATTATTAGAATATGTGATGTTTCAAATGCCTCTTATTAACACTTACCTATTAGAAAAGTAGGTTTTATTTATGATTTCACAGTGAAAACTGATTTCCATAAAAAATTCTTTATATTTTCTTAAAATAGGGAACAATGTTGCAAATGAACAGTGTATGAGGATAATTGTAAGTAGGCAACCCTGTCAATAGGTTTAGAATTTTACCTATTTCATCATTTCATATTAATTTAATAAAGTTTTTCTTTTAAAGATTTATTTTTTTATTGGTTGTTTTGTTTTGCTTTTTTTTGACAGAGAGACAGAGAACGACAGAGAGTAGAAGGGCCCAGAGCAGTCTCCATAATTCCGTCATTAGTTTTTGATATAGTTTCATTCCAAAGGTGGGTGTGGGGCTGCGCAAGGTCTCACCAAGAACTGTGGGGGCCTCCCACATAGGAAGCACACCCCAGGTCAGCATATGGGTCCACATGGGCCAAGGCTAGGATTCAATCTTTGGACCGCAGTCTGCAAAGTGAGATTTCAACCTGCTGAGTCAGTCATTCTGGCATCCCCAAGGTTTTCTTTTAATGTACCTGAAATTCTTTTTTTCTAAATAGGTTATTCTGGGATTCCATACATGATTCCTGACATAATTCACATTTATATCTGGAAATGGGAAAGATGCAAATATTCTTTGACATCTTTGAAAAGAGTCTCAAATTTTATCTTTTCTGGAATATCTTAAAACATGCATGAAATTTTCATGAGTGGTTGCCCATTCACTCTGGAAACTTCACAGTAACTATATGGAATAAATGGTTAAAGTGGCCTGGTACTTTGGAGTTTATTAAAAGCCAAGGTTAACATTATTACAGTGTATTTGATTTTCAGTTGGATCTTTGCACTGAAGGGTTGTAGGGATTAATATGACGGGTTTTTGTAGTAGTGTCTCTACCACACTAAGTATTTAGCAGTCTACCAACACTTGTAAAATCTATATTTAAGTTTGATAGTGGTTGTAAGGACTCACATTGGGTATATACTTATTCATGCTTACTCAAGCAATAAACACTTAATAAGCACTTACACTCATCTTTGAACTCTATTCAACTTGGCAGTTTTTATTTCTCCCATCTTCGCTTTCTTATAATGAATTTATGAAATGTTTATTTGGTAACTTGAGGTACATTTTGCCTGAGTTGAACACTTTAGTCTCCTTTCCCCCTAACTCTGGCTGATATGAAGGTCACAGAAAGAAATAGGTAAAAGTTATTGTAGATAGGATTATGAGTCTTGAGATCAAATACTTTTGCAGGTTTGGGAATTTTAGAGTTGCATTTCCAATTCTCAATGTATGGTTTAGCAAAATATGCATCAGCATAGAATCCACTGCATTTTATGTACTCAAGAAAAAATAAAGTTAAAAAAATAAAACAGAATGCCAGTATCATTCACAGTACTTTTCTTGTTTATAGGCTGGCTCTGTCCTACCACACCGGGCCTCCTGTATCACATTATTACCTTAGGGAATCTCTCTAGGCTCTGCCTCAGGGACCTAATCATCTGCTTTGCTTGTCTTTTGCAGACACTTTGCTTCCAATGCAGTTCTTCCCTTTCTGCAATGTAGAATTGTCCTTTATTTCCTGAGCTTACCTTCAGATTTCTATTTTTCTGGTAACCCTGATATGAGACAAAGACCTTGGCCTCCTTGTTGTCTTTGTAGAGCCACATTAGCCTCAAAATAAGCCTAAATGAATTGACATAAATTTGGAAATGTATTTATAACATCCTTTTCATGACTAAGAAAATTGATTAGTTCATGTAGTACAGTGTTCCCTCGCCACTTCGCGCTTCATGTTTTGCGGCTTCAGTGCTTCGCGGGTTTTCCCAAAATATTCATCAAAAAATAAAAATGAAAAAATACAACCATGTCGGCAGCCACATGGCGGAAAGGAGCGTTGTGTCATGTGGATGCGCGAGAGAGAAGGATCCCTGCATGTCACACACAGAGATGAGCTGACTCAGAGTCCATCCCACGGGCTCTCATAAAGGCGCGTGATTGGTTTCCGGTGCGACATCGACCCATGAGGAAATCCCTAGGGGCAACTCCTACTTCGCGGTGTTTCAGCTTTCACGGAAGGTTCTGGTCCCCATTAACCGCGAAAAATGAGGGATCACTGTACTTCAATACTTGACATTAAATGCTCTGGTGAGGTATTTGGCTTTACCAGATTTTTCTGTGTTCAAAATTAATCTTAAAAAATTATCTCATCTTAGATTTTAACATCTCCACTTCAATTCTGAAAAAAGAATCTTTTAGAAAATGGCCTACCTGCAGTTTGTCTCTGTGTGCCAAAGTTCATTTAAATGATATCAGAAAAAAGTGTGAAGAGCCAAGTTTCCAAGGGCTTGTTGTTATGCAGTAGGAGCCAAAACACAGCCTTTTAAAATGAAACAGATTTATTTAATGGATAGGATGAACAGAACAATAGGAGTCACAGCAAGAGACAAGTGGAGAACAGGTGGCACTGAACTGTATAATCTGTATGCCAAATGAAGGTTGATGATGTTACTAAATCACAAATATCAATCAACGTGGGAGCCATTATAACATATCACACTCCAGGAGAGGAAAAAAAAAAAATCCTGTTAAGACGTCCTTCTGTGGAGGGTGTTGCTTACTTGATGCACATCCTCTGGCCACAAAATACTGACTGCAGTTGTTGATACAGAATGCTGGGTATAAGTACTTTTTTTGTTTGTTCGTTTTATAACAGCTTTATTCAGATATAATTTAGATACCATAAATCTCAATCCATTTAAAGTATACGTTTCAATCGTTTTCAGTATTATTTACAGAGTTGTGCACAGTTAATTTTAGGACATTTTAATTACCCAGTAGCAGAAACTCTGTATCCATTTAGCAGTCATTCCCCATTTCCTCCAATGCCTCAGCCTTGGGCAACCACTAGACTTTCTTTTTTTTAAAGATTTATTTTATTGTTTTTGACAGAGACAGAGAGAAACAGAGACAGAGACAGAAAGAAGGGGGAAGGGCCTAGAGCAGTCTCCATAGTTGTATGTCATCATTTTTTGACATGGTTTTGTTCCACACAGGTGGGTAGGGGCCGCACAGGACAGGAACTGGGCTGGGGGCTGCCTGTATGGAAGGCACACCTTCTTGAGCCAGGGGCTGAACTGGGGGGTGAGAACTGAACTGGGGGCCTCCCGCATGTGAAGCACATCTCAGTTTAGTATATGGGTCAGCGAGGGTCAAACCAGGGTGGATTTGATTCTTGGTCCTCAGGGCTGCAAAGCGAGTGCTTAACCTGCTGAGCCATCGTGGCTTCTGCAACCACTGTACTTTCAATCTCTATAAGATTTGCCTATTCTGGGAGTTTCATATAATGGAATTGTACAATATGTGGTCTTCTGGGACTGGATTCTTTAACTTAATGTCTTTAAAGGTCATGCATGTTTTGGCATGAATTAGGGGTTCATTCTTTTCTATTGCCAAGTTACTATTCTTTTATATGGATACACCACATTTCTTTATCAGTTGATAAATTTGGACTTAAGTGCTGGACAGAGATGCAGTCCTTCGGTAGTAAAATTGAAGCTGAATTTTAAAGTTGTGCTTCTGCTTGAATAGAAAGCAAAATGGTTGAGCAAAAGAATGGAAAATTGGAATTTGCATTGTAAAAAGTCAATGTGAGGGGAAGCCGGGATGGCTCAGTGGGTTAAGCGCTCACTTTGCAGCGCCAGGGACCGGGGATCAAATCCTGGCCCCGGCCCGTGCGGAACCATATTCTGAACTGGGAGCTCCCCCAGTTCAGTTCTCTTTCTGTCTCTGTATCTCCCTCTCTCTCTCTCTCTCTCTCTCTCTCTGTCTCTCTCTGTCTCTCTCTGTCAAAAATAAAAAAATATATATTTAAAAAAATCAATGTGTTTTTTAGGAATCAAATGTTTAATATTTAATTTTATATATTCTACATTGTTGATATGGCATCCCCATCATTGTTACCACCAAATGTCTATTGAAAGCTAGTCACTGACAGCTGACTCATGTGAGTTGTGTAGAGAGCATGTGGAAGAAATCAGAGGATGGGCCATGTTCCCTGTTTAGGTTGATACCTATAAACAAAGTTATAGGAACTTATAAAAAGCAGAGTGAAGAACAGGAATTCAAGAGCAGAAAGCAATTCTCTGAAGATAGGCAAGCCTTTCAGAATTCATAGAAGTCTTAGAGAGGGCCTTGGAAATCCCACAGGCCATGAATAAGAGCTCCAGTAGCATTTACTTACATCTTTGAGTGCAGGAAAACCCTAGTTGGCATGCAAGGACCACAGTGAATAAATCTCTGCTATGAAATACGACTAAAGTTATAAAAAATGATAAATAGAGTCATTTAAAGAAAAAAATCACATTTTTTTTTCTTTTTCTTTTGAGTAGATTATCTTGGTTGGCTTTGAGCATCCATAAGCCTGGGTTTGGTTTGGGAAGAATAGGACCAGCTGCAAAGAGAACAATGATAATATTTAACTGTTCATGTATAAAAATAAGATTTTTTCTGATTCTAAAACCAGGTTTTTATCTTCAGAATGGATTCTCAAATTCTTTTATCTTTCCTTTCAGCTTATGAAGGTCTAGGCTTGGTGGGCTACTCTATATGGTATTAAGTACAAAAAGTCTATGTACAAAGGAAAAGTCGGGTAATCCTGCCCCTTCAGGCCATGGGAAGAAAGCAGGAAAGAAGACGCTGATTGCCAAACATGGATGTCCTAGAGGAGAAGAGCTTCAGTTCTGTAGGATAACCTCACGGGCAGAGGGGAGTTCTTAAACTGTCCTGCCTTTCTCTCTTTGTTAATGCTCTATGACAAGGCTGTCTCTTGAATTCCCCCATATAAAACTTGGGGGCACAGTCACATGAAAGTAAACTTGATCACAAATTTAAAAGAGCATGGGACTTGAAGTTTAAATGTCTCATGTGTTGTGGACTCTGGAATTCTAGCCAGGCTGCCAAACAAAGGACCATCCATGGTGAGGTGGACCCGTGGCCTAGAAGCCTGATGGAAGACGATGCAGAGAACCTGAAGCCCGTAGATAGCGGCAGCTGAAGCATCACAAAGCCAGGAGAAGGGGGTCTGGATCTGAGACCACCAGCATCTACTACTGTGTTATAGCAGTTTGGTGCCGTTGTATAAGCTGGTTGTCAAGGGATTGTTTAATGTACTGAATGAGACTAAACTTTTTTCTTAGCTCTCTGGAGCCTAAAGAAGCAGGTGGCTTGCAGTGCTGGTGTACTGGGTTTGAAAGAGCATTCCAAGTAGATCATTCTCTAATTCTGAGACTGGCTCTTCATTTCCATAATGTATTGAAACACTCTGAGGATACTAATTAGAATTAAAAAAAAAAAAAAGATTACCTCTCTGCCATGCATTATTTTAATTCATCCAGGATAAGTTTTTTCATTTTACATTGTTGAGAAATCTGTTGAGTATTGGTTGAACAATCCTATTTTTGAAATGGGGAGTATATTGAGTCATATAAATGCCTGACATGGAATCTCCTTTGCAAAAGGTCTTTTGAATGAAATGATTGACCACTGTTTTTAGGTTCCATTGGTGGTAATTGGTAGGCTAACTTAGAAACCTCACAATTTTCAAAGTAAGGGAGATTTTACTTAGGGCAATATGGCAGTAACTGTGTTAATTTGCCAGAGCTACCATAGCAAAAATACCACAGACTGGGTGCTTAAACAACAGACATCTATTTTGTCACAGTTCTGGAGGCTAGAAGTCTGAAATCAAGGTGTTGGCAGGACTGAGTTCTTCTGAGACCTCTCTCCTTGGCTTGTAGATGGCATTCTTTTCCCTTTGTTTTCACATTGCTTTCTGCTCTATGTCTGTGTCCTGATCTCATTTTATAAGGACACAGATCATATTGAATGAAGTCCCATCCTAAAGACCTCATTTTAACTTAATTACATCTTTAAAACCCCTATCTCCAAATATAGTAGTACTGTATTCTGTAGTACTAGAGTTAAGATTTTGATATATAATTTGGAGATAATACAATTTCATAACAGTGATCTTTACTGACTTTTACTACTTGGGGAAACTGTCATTTCTGTTTTACTCTTCAAGTTCATTGAGGTATTTTGGAGTTTTTGCAGGCTTGCTCTTCTATATATCTCCAGCCCAAGCATCCACACTAATAATTTTTTAAAATTCTTTTTGATGGAGACAGAGAGAGACAGAGAGTGAGAGACAGAGATAAGGGAGAGGGCCCAGAGCAGTCTCCATAGTTGTACATCATCAGTTTTCGACATGGTTTCATTCCACACAGGTGGGCAGGGGCTGGCCAGGGTGAGAACTGGGCTGGGGGCTTCCTGCATGGGAGGCATGCCCCCTCAAGCCAGGGGTTGAGTGGGGGTTGGGGGGTGAGAACCTAACTGGGGGCCTCCTGCATGGGAAGCACATCCCAGTTCAGCATATGGGTCCACATGGGCTAGGGCACGGATTCGATCTTCGGTCCCTGAAGCTGTACAGCAAGTGCTTTATTTGCTGAGCCATCCTTCCTGGCTTCCCCACACACTAATTTTTACCAAACAGATCTTACACTGTTTTTAGTGGAACGTTCTTGGGGCTCCAGCTGGAGATGAATGCTACAGCTCTCCTGAATGTGAGCCTGTTCCAACTAAAAGACAGCATCCTCTATTAAAGCCTTCTCATGGACGTCAGCTGAACTGTTTTGGTTTTGTAAGGCTGGGTTTGTAAATATAATTCTTTTCTCTTTTCATCTAGAAATTTGTGAAAGTATCAATATATCATATCTGTAGAAGGCATCTTCTCTTGACTCCACAGTTCCTTGGATTTGTTCTTTTCTCTCTCTCTCTTTTTGTTTACCTTTATTATTATTTCAAAGAAGATTTGGGGGCAGCTGAGAGGAGAGGAATATGTGTGTTTGCATGGCACAGTGAGCCAGAAGTTAACTATAAAATTTAAAATGTTTATGTTTGTATTTCTATTTCTGGTTTATATGGAAACCATATGTATGGTTATTTGTATGTGATTTCTTAATCTTCAAGACAATTTTGAGAGTTGGCTATGACCTGGCCTGAACTCCCTGAGTCTTGGGCATCACAGAGCTTTTAGGGAACAAAGAGATCAGGTATGTGATAATGTAATATGCATATAGAACTTGAAACATAGCAGCTCTCTAAAAATGTGATCTGTGTGGTACTAAGTCCTAGAGCATTTTTAGGCCCCAGGCAGCTCTGCCTGCAGCATAGTTTTGCCATTACAGCCAAACTGCCATGCCCATTCATTCTCCTTCCTGAAGTGCTTTTGTGTATGGCTCCCTAGGCTACTGGCTTATTTCCAGGTTGCTATTTTGTAAAACTCCTCTCCTAAGGATTCACTTATATTAAAAAAAGGTAATACAAGTTTCTGTAAGACACTGTTAAATAGAGTATTTTCAAAAGTGTTTTTCTTGTGTAGAGATATCCCTCTTAGTTGATTAAATGTATTTGTTTGTGGCCATTAGAACGTAAGGGGTAAAATGCTCTACTTTAGTATTGTTCTTAAACTAATCAGATTTGAATCATATTATTTTAATGTTCAGGGATCTTGCAAGATTGAGAATTGTTGACTCACAGTTAGTGCAATAAAATCCTTGCAATGCTCTTGTACCATTTTTGTTTCATTTGCCTCCTTGGCTCCTTTCTCTATTACTTTCTGATGTGTGTCTTGGGCTTGGATTACAAATCTAAATATACAGTGTGGATATGGTGCCTCAGATTGTTTTATGGGCCCAAGTTACTGATCTGCTGTGATCTATGACTAGTGTTTCTAGACCGATTTATAATCCTCAGTGAGAGAGAGATCTATGTTCAGGGTCATTGAATTTAACAAGAATGGAGAATTAGGTGAAAGTTGAAAGCACATTATCTGCTAGATTTTCAAACTCGTGAGAATTTCAAGGGAAACATACTCCATATGTATCTCATCGGTTTACAACTTTCCTTATCAAAATGTTATGCTGTTAAGCTCAGAGGTACCTAGGATATCAGTTAAGCCTTTTAAAGACTCCTCATTTAATTGTGTTATAGGAAATCATGTTTTGGCAAGTAAAATAGACTTTTTCCCTCTTCTAAATCCTCCATTCCTCAACATTTAGTTGTTTATATTATCCCCAAATTAAGGGTTTTAAGACACAGATTCATTTCCATATTATTATTAAAAGCCAGCTAATGCTATTATAGACATATAAACAGAAAACAGAGAGACTCTCTCCACTGTTTTGACTTGGAAATTTTAAGAAGAAAGGAGAAGAGTGTAGAAAAAGAAATGTATTTCATTTCTAAAATGAATAACTTTTTAAATTTATAGAGATGCAGCTCTCACTGAAGGTAGAAGTTCTTAAGTTGAAACAATGCTGAAAGACCCTTAAAAAATTTATCATAAGATCAACAAGAGTTTGAATATTTTATAATTCAAAACTGACTTGGCATAATTAGAATGCCCACTCACTACCCCTTTGTGTTCTCTGTTGGTAAAGAAGAGAAGAATTGTAGATAATGGATATTTTGTAGTCAATGGGATTGCTTCCAAAAGGATTCCTCATATCCCTTGCATCTTACCGCCAATACAAGTAAAGAAGATCAGAATTAGAATTCTAGGAAAGTAGTGGTGAGCTTTCAAATTTCTACTGTATGTTTAGTCCACTCTCTATACTTTAGTCATATATAAATAATTTAAAAAATATTTCAACTGATATGAAAATATAGGTGCCATGAGTAAAAGGGAATAAAAATTCTTTTATATACATTGAACTATGGTAAAAAATACCACCATTTAAAAATATAAAGATAAAATAAGTAATTTTGATAAGTATTTATGAAGTATGTTATAAAACTTTTGAATTTTGTTGTTATATCCTCTGGAATAGTTCTTGTGCATGACTGTATTCATAATTTACCTAAAACGGTTGTCCACTTTCACTTATTGTATTGTCCTACAAAATATATGCTCAAAAACTGCATCACAAGAGATAGTGTGATTTCAACTGAGTTTTGTTTGTTGGTTTGTTTGTTTTGTTTTGTTTTTAGTCTCTTGTTTTTGGTAAAATCTCAGATTTCATGTGGATTCAGAGTCCAATACAGAATTCATGTGTCTGAATTTCTTTTTGTATTCAGGCCTTCTAGTTGTACATGAGTTTTCATTTTGGCTCTGTTATGTGGCATTGGACATTAAGCAATCTATCTGAATCTGTTTCCTAATGTATAAAAAGGAGAAAAAGAGCTGTATGCCTCACAGAGTATTGTGAAGATTATTAATAAATACAATCTCCAGGACATACTGCCTAGATCATGGTCTTAACAAATGGTAGCTATTGTTATTTTTATTGTTGCTACTGCTAGTAATTATAACAACAAATTTCCCCATTCAAAATGATTTCAATGGCTATGCTTGTTCTATCATTGAATGTATAGTGTCCCTGAAAGTTATACCATTTCTTTTTGATCAAAGTATCATTTTTGCTTTTCTTTCCAGGGATTATTTTTAATACTTGTTGATCTTGTATTGTAGCTGATTAAAAATAATTTCTGTAATTGAATGAAACTGAAGTTTATCATTATGATGAATAGATTCAAATATAGATTCAAAAGCAATACCACTTTTTAGAGTATCATTTCCACTTCTCTGGGTTGTAACAAAAAGAAATGAACACCAGTGCTCCCTCAACATTGCATGAGTTCCAAGAAGGCCCTTTCGTCCTCTCATAACCAAAGGACAATTCAAAAGGAAGAGTTAAAGTGAGAATGTTTCTTTTTATAAAAGTAAAGGAAATAAAAAACCAAATAAAAAATTGCTGCCAGGGGAAAAAGAGAATTGGAGAACTGTGACAAATCCCTCTGGGGTCCAGATTGTTGGCGCATTGAGGAGAGGTTAAAATGAACAGAACAATGGGAAATCAGTCATGAGCCTGAAGCTAACCATTTGACTTCTGAACAAAAGGAGGGAAGATCAAATATTTTAGAAAGGGAAGAAAGCCCTGGGAGTTGGTGCAGAAGTACCTTCCTTTATTCAAGAACAAAAAGTCAAAGAGAATTAACAGATGATTTACTGGAAGCTGAGTGGTGTCTGAGAAATACTGATATGCTATAAAGAGGTTTCCTTTTCCAGATAGTTGAAACAATGTTATTAAATAGTGCTTTAATTATTTGATAATATACTTCAACCTTTTCAATGTATTTTTATTCTTTCTTCCTTTTAAAATTAAATATATTGGTGTGACATTGTTTAATAAAATTATATAGGTTTCAAGTGTACAATTTCCTTCTTTTCCTTCATAATTATGAACACAAAAGTCTAAGTCAAATGAGTATCTTACGGAAGCTAAAGATTGTGTTGTTTTCAGTTTACCTACCAGGCATCCTCAAACTACTGCCACATGCGGCCTGCTGTAAACGTTTATCCAGCCCGCCGGGTGTTTTTACCACCACTGCCTGTCCTGCTTAGCAGCCGACTCGTCCCGGGCCCGCAGTGCACATGTGTGGACATGCTGAGGGACAGTGAACTGGCCCCCTGTTTAAAAAGTTTGAGGATGCCTGGGCCCTAGACAAGGCTATTATTTTCCCTCAATATCGTTAATAATAGTAGAGCTGTGTGTATATTTATATTTCCCATTTTCTATACTGTGTGAGAGGAAATATAATAAAACCTTTAAATGATTACATGATTATAAAGAAACAATAGTTGTTTGAAAAGCTGTATTGCCATTAGCCAACATGAAATGCTTGTTAGAATATTTGTTAAAAATCTGGCTTCTATTAATATGCGTGGAAGGAATTTTAGAGGGGTCAGAGAATAATGTAGGGAAGTGTAGGCTAAATGAAAGTTGAAGAATCTCTGTAAGTGAATCGATCCTGAATGTACTATAAAACCCTTTTCCTACAAAATGCTTCAGTGAATTGCTTGCTAGATTTGGAAATCACCTTTGTTTAGCTGCCAATTAAGTGAGATATTTCCATTACCCTAACATTTTAATTAAATAACTGGGAAAAATTGGATAGATATGAGATTTAAGTATTTTACTAGCAAACTCTAGGAAAAGTCAATGTTGAAATTATGAGATTACAAAATGGTCTTTTTTTCCCCTCAAGATGGGGTACCCATTTGCTTGATACCCATGTTTATGTCACCAGTTTGATGGACTATTTTTCTCCTTTTATCTGCCAGAACAGAGGTCATGTTGGAGGAAGAAAAAAAAGCAAAAAAAAAAAGCCAGTCAACTCATGGCTAGCTCATGCTTTGCCAGGCATAATCATTAAATGTTTGTTTTGGTTAACTCATTGGGGGAAAAGTAACTTAAGACTTTCGGTTGACATAGTTTGTCATTCAATTTAGCAAAAATATTTGACCATTAATTCCATACAGTCACAACTCAGTGTAAATAGAAAAAACCTAGGATCAAGGGATGAAGCCTGGCATCTGGTTTTGATGCTACTACACCTAACTCATGGTGGAAATTGGAGTTTATCATATAATTTAATTGAGCTTTAGTTTTCTCCTTTTTAAAAAAAGATTTATTGTTATTGTTTTTGACAGAGAGATAAAGACAGAGAGAGACATAAAGAAGGGGGAGGGCCCAGAGAAGTCTCGATAGTTGTACATCATTCGTTTTTTGTTTTTATTTATTTTTTAGTGTTTTTATTGTTAAATTTAATGGGGTGACATTGATTGGTAACAATTAGATAGTTTCCAGATGTACAACTCCACATCACATCACCCATGCATCGAATTATGTACCCACCACCCCGAATCAGCTCCCCTTCCATCACCATATATCGGGTGCCCACTCCCACCTCCCCCCACAACTCTCCCTCCCCTCTCCTTCCCCCACTTCAGGTAACCACCAAACCATTGACTGTGTCCATAATGCTGGTGCCCTCTCCCACCTCCCCTCCCATTCTCCCTCCCCCCTCCTCCCCTTCCCTCAGGCAATCACCCAGCTATTGAGTGTGTCCACGGGTCTCTGTGTCTTTGTTACTTTCAGTTTTATATTCCACCTATAAGTTAGGTCATATGTTTCCTGACTCTTTCAGTCTGACTTATTTTGCTTAATAAGATGGTCTCTAGGTCCATCCATGTTGTCACAAATGACTGTAATTTATCATTTCTTATCGCTGAGTAGTATTCCATTGTGTAAATGTACCACATCTTCTTTATCCAGTCATCTATCGAAGGGCATTTTGGTTGTTTCCATGTTCTGGCCACTGTGAACAGTGCTGCGATGAACATGCGGGTACAAACATCTTTAAAGATTAAGGATTTCAGGTTTTTTGGGTAGAT
>PVKE010029498.1:0-20213 GCA_004027555.1 Craseonycteris thonglongyai | reverse complement strand
GAGAGTTGTGGGGGGAGGTGGGAGTGGGCACCACATATATGGTGATGGAGGGGGAGCTGATTCTGGGAGGTGGGCACATAATGCGATGCATGGGTGATGTGATGTGGACTTGTACATCCGGAAACTACCTAATTGTTACCAACCAATGTCACCCCATTAAATTTAACAATAAAATATAATAAAAAATAAATAAATAAAAGAATCTATGAGTGAATGGAATTCTATGGAAAACAGATAAGGATGTAGGAATATCATAATATATCATATGACTGGATGTTCTTTTGTGGTGGTTAATTTTCTGTGTCAACTTGGTTGGGCCATGTGCCTAGAAATGTTAACAAACATTATTCTGAATGTTTTGCTAAGAGTGTTTTTGGATGAAATGAACATTTAAATGAGTGAACTTTAAGTAGAACAGATTGCCCTCTATAATGTAGGTGGGCCTTATCCAATCAGTTGCAAGCCTAAAGATTAAAAATATCTGACTTCTCCTGAGCAAGAGGGGATTCTGTTAGCAGAAGGTCTTTGGACTTGAACTGCTATAAGCTGTCCCCTCATTACAGCATGTGCCTTGAGTGACAGTTGTTGGTTTGCTTCTATCTCGCTGAATGAGAGTCAACCTCCCTGAGGGAGGGATTCCTGTTCATTTCTTCACTCACCTCTTCCCACCTCCATATCTCTAACAGACATGCAGTGAAGACACTAATGGGCAAACAAACAAAATATTTTTAAAAATTCAACTAAGTATAAGATGATTTGCTTACTTGCAACCTGTGAGAATACAGCTTAGTATCACCCAAGGAAGATGCAAAGCCAAATTCTGGAGTTATCAAGAATCTGCTCTGGGTGCCTCTGGCTCAGCAGAACTCCCTATGACTTGAAGAAAAACTGCTCCAAGAGATCCCCCAAAGGTGCGAAAGTACTGCAAATGCTTTCTCAGCTCTGCACCATTTTCCTCCCCGACTTCTCAAACATTAATGAGGTGGGGTGGAGTAAGAGGCGGAGTGATCAGAAACCAGTTGCCGCTTGGACTACCGCATTCAGCTCTCCCATTCAAATATGTTCAGCTTTACCTAGGGGAGTTTGTGGGCCCATATCTCTAATTTTTCAATAGAAATGAACAGGAAAACAGGATTTACATTACTGCAATGAACAGGCAATTTAGCTGAAACACACCTGATCCATAACAGCAGGCTTATCTGGTTAATAAGAGCTCTTATAGCACCAATGTCTTTAGTAGACGGCTCCTTCTTAGTTTAATCATATTGTATGGCTGTAGGCTCCCTGGTTCTATCATAGACTTATTCTAGAATGTTTATGCTTCATGCTTTTATTTATCAGTGCCTCGGTTTCTGCCTCCTTACAATAGGGAGAATAATTCTTGCCACCTGCCACAAAGAAGGGTGATGCAAATCAACAAGCCAGTGCCTGCACACACTTTGCATTTCCATTACTTCCTCTCTGTGGATCTGAAGTAGGATTATTATTACTGAAAATGTCAGTGATCATCTGAAGGGGTTATTTCAATCAAAAGACTGTCTTCAGAAACATTTCATAAAGGAATAGTGAAAGCGTACACAATCTCCTTGAAACTGTCGTAATTAGTCCCAGTAACAGTTGGGGATTTTTTTTGTTGTTGGTTTTTTTTGTTTGTTTGGTTGTTGTTGGGTTTTTTTTCAGTCAATTTATAGTCAGATTCTACAAAATTGAAAACATCCAACATCTGGGTCAAAAAAAATGTACAAAGCCAGAAATTCCCCCAAAGAGGTCGTGTGGCCTCCAGTGGCATCACAGCCAGATGCACTTTTTGTCCCAACTACTCTTTTCAACTTTTAGGGGGGAAAAAAAATTATAATTGGATTTTCACACGTATAAAAACCCTTGCTTGGCTTTCTTTCCTAATTTTTAAAGAAGTGTCTTTTCTGATTCGTTGCAATTTTAAGACTTTCTTTAAATAATCAGAAATTTCTAGAAAAGGAATCTTTTCGTGAAGGCTTTTGCAACCATGTATGCTTTTACAAGGACAAATAATAGTTAACATTTATTGCCCCTCCATTATGGGAAGGCCCTATTTGAAGTACTTAAAAGGTATTATTCCATCTAATCTTTGCATCCAGTCCATGAAGTAGGTGCTATTATCTTCTCCACTTTACCAGGAAAGAATCCAAGGAACAGATACATTAGGTAACTTGCCCAAAGCACCACAAGTGCAGAAAAAAGGAAAAGTGTTTTGGTTGCATCTTGATGTTTGAAGGAAAATTTCACTTAATTCAACCTTAATACAGCACGAATCTGAGACAATCTTTGGTATAATAAAGTTATCCCGGACACATTAAACCTTGCTCTCTCCTGGAAAGAGCTGCCCAGAGTCTTTAATGCAGTTCTCAGAGATCAGATAGTTTAGGCTCCCGGAGACATTTCAGCTCCAGAATTTGCCCTGGTTTCTGCCATCTTCTTTGATATTCTGGGGGAGGAAAACACACACACATTCACACTAACTTATTTCAGCTATTTGCTGAAGAAAAGCTGGCTCGATTCCTGTTGTTTTTAGCAAGCCATCCTACAGCACCTAGAAGCTTCTCCAGCGAAGTAGGAGAATTTGCTAGATTGCCAACCAGCCTTAAAAAATCTGCTGGGGGCTCCATTGAAGGGCTCTGTGAACAAGGATAAAGAGAGCACATTAGCGTTGCCTTGTTTCCTGAAACACGGAAAACACACAACCAAACCTGATTACAGAACTCAAGGTGAGACGCACTGCCTGGAGCACTGGCCCAGCCCCCATAGGCTTCTCCCACCCCCTGCTTTTTGAGTGAAGACCTGATTCCACTCCAAGGGCTGGGTTAAGTCAAACTGGAAGGGTTTATGAGCACAGCATTTAACTTAAAATATTTCTTCATGGAAATTTACAATGCACATAATTTACATATTCAATACCAGTGACAATTTACTTCTCCCATCTGAACAGGGCTTTCAACTCTGCCACTTGAACTAAATTAATAAACAGTAATTACAGAATGTTGTGTGAGCTAGCTGTTGATGTTGAGCAGATTCTAATCAACACCTTCTTTTAAGGGCCAATTAAAGCTGAATGTATGCAATATAAACATCTTTGAGTATTTAGATGTGAAACACAGAACACGGTAGACAAAAAATTAAAATCTGAACAATTAGAGTAGGGATGAGCCAGTCAAACCTAGAGAGTTGGACCCTCTTCTCAGCCAGTCCCTAAATGCATGTTAATTTCTTCCAATGATGAGATTTTTGTGAAACGGGGAGGAGCTCCAAGGACTCATTAGGCCAAATCCCACCCGCTCTGAGATCTCTCCAAATCTTGTATTATTTTCCATATGCTTTAAGTTTCATGGCATTTTTTAAATTGCCTCAAACACTTCTTAATTCATGTGCATCACAGCGAAAACTTAATCTCCATAATTCTGACTTATTTATGTATGAATCAACTCTGTGTTATCTGGTGTCTAAGAAACTTGTCCCTAGACCTCATATTTGGCCATCCAGGCATTACACAAAGCACAGAGTGTGCCCCCGGCTCTTCTATGGGAGTTTGCATCCCAAATACATAGAACACACAAACCACTGGGGAGAGGGAGAAATAGGACGACCTCTCCATCACCTGTTGTCCTCAACCAATTGCTTCCACTTCCTAACATGTCACCGTCCCAGGCAGGTTTCATGGCTCTGGGAAAGGGAGAGTGAAGGGGAGACTTCCAGCAATGGTAAAAAGTTCTGGATAATAGAACTGCAGTAGCAACCAGTGTATGTGGTAGTGAATGGGTTTCTCCAATGCTTGAAAGAAATTGGTAACCATGTTTCTTCCAAAATATATGTCTCACAAGGTTGTCATGGAAGCAAATTACCTGTAAATACCTCTTTCTATGAGACAGGAGATGGCATCCCTATGAATATTCTAGGATACGCGTAGTATGTGTAGGCACATGAAGACACACTCAGGGGCCTCATGACCTATAACCCTGCCTTCCCCTTTCTACCATAATCCCCAAGGCTGACCCCTTCTTTCAGGATAATTCACTCCTGCTTTTAGAACACACGTTGACCATTGTTCCTTCCTCTTTTCATGTCTTCTACCAAAATCTTCCTTTCTCGCTCCTGGACTTGCCTCTTTGTTCAAATTATACTCAAGGCTAACTTCAGGCTTAATCCCCAGTCTATCTCTCTGTCTCTCTGTCTCTTCCCTTCTTTATTCCATATTGTCCAAAATTTGAATTAACGCTCATTAAAGCTGACTTTGGTTAGTTAATCACTCAATTTACAGGTATGCTCATCTTCCTTTAGCCCTTAACTAGAGTACATGGCTTTTGTACTTACATGGCTTCACCATAGCACCTAGCATAAGACTATTTATGTGAGTAAGCATTAAATGTGTATATGTTGAATGGATATGAATGAAGCTTTCCTTAAAGTCAACAAAATGTAAGTCTCTGTTTGGCTTTAAATATTTCCTCAATAAAATTTGGGAGTGTAATAATAGACTTTGTGTCAGAAATCAAAATTTCATGATAGTTCTTATTCACTAGTCACATATTAAATTGGGAGCATTACAAAGCTATGGGGCTAGAAGGGAGCAAAAAAAAAGAAAGAAAGAAGTCATTTTATCCCATAGTCTTGCCTCTGAAGAGGACTTGACAAAGTACACTCTGGAAAAGGAGTTGCTGAGTCTTGTTCTGTATATAATCATAACCACAGTAATAATAATAATGATCATGTGTTGAGTGCTCACTATAGGAAGGAAAGGGATACTCACTTCTGTCACTCAAGCATGCCTGAGACCTGGAAGCCACATTTCTGGGGGTACAAGCCAGGTGTGCCATGGACTGGTACCACCAGGAGCAATGCCCCAGGCTCTCCCATCTCTCATCATTTTTTTATTTTTTTTAAGATTTATTTTTATTGTTTTTGACAGAGAGAGAGAGAGAGAGATAAAGAGACAGAGACAGAGACAGAGAGAAGGAGGAGGGCCCAGAACAGTCTGCATAGTTGTACATCATTGGTTTTTCCACATAGCTTTGTTCCACAGGTGGGCACGGGGCTGCACAGGGCATGAACTGGGCTGGGGTCTCTCCCCAGTGAGAACTGAACTGGGCGCACTCCACTCTGGCCAGGGCCAGGATTCAATCCTCGGTCCCCCGGGGCTGCAAAGTGAGCACTTAACCCACTGAGCCATCCCGGCTTCCCCCCATCTCTCATCTTTGATCCATTTGACAATCCCTTTCTTGTTCTTCTATTCTTTACACTCCTTGGCTATACATTCAAAGATCTTTATAATCCACCCTCAACTTACTTTTTTCAGTCTTTTCTCTCACTCGTCCCCAAAGTTCCCCTAGGTTTCATTGGGGTTCTTGCCATCCTCTGACTCAGCCATTTTCTTAAGCGCCATTAGATCCTCATGCATGCTATTTCCTTGAGAATCCCTCCTACCCTGCCCACCACACAGATTACCTGGCAAACTTACATAACTTCCCTGACACCGGTCAAATGCAAGTTCCTCTTGAAAACCTTCCCTGAACCACAAAGCCTGGTTAAATGGTTCTCTCTTCACGTTCAAAGGCTCTAATTAATTTTCATGTCTTGGCCATTTTCTTTTCCCATTGTCCTGTGGGTCTTGGTGTTATTCCATGTATTCTTATATTCCTATAGGTTGTATCCTTCCTAAATCTAAATGTATTCCATCTTGTAGTCTCTGCTTTTATAAACCCATGCCACCGTCATCCCTCCTGAGATAGTAGAATATGAACTTTCTAACCTGGGATTTGAGAATCCAAGATTTCAGTGTTAGCTTTATTGCATATTAACTGCACAATCTTGAAGAAAATGCTTAAAGGCCCTGAGCCTTTAAGAATACCTTCCTTGACATGGATGGAACTTGAGATCATCGTGCTAAGTGAAATAAACCAGACAGAAAACGCTAAGAACCACGTGACTTCACTTATATGTGGAATATAAAACTGAAAGCAACAAAGAAAAAAAAAATCTCATGGACACAGTCAATAGATTAGTGGTTACCCGAGAATAAGTGTGTGGCGGGGGGGCGGGGGGGTGGTGGAAGAGAGAGGGGAAAGTAAATACATGGTAACAGAAAGAGTTGTGTACCTGGTGGGTTTAAAGTAGTTTTGATGTGCATTTTCTTTCTTTCTCTTCTTTATTGTTAAATTCATTAGGATTACATTAGTCAGTAAAAATTATGTAGGTTCCAGGTATACAGATGGCAAATACACACATGAAAAGATGTTCAACATCATTAGTTATTAGGAAAATGCAAATCCAAACCAAAATAAAATACCACTTCACACTCACTAGGATAGCTAAAATTAAAAAGATAGACAATATTAGTTTGGCAGTTCCTCAAAAAGTTAAACATCTATAAATATCAAAAACATATGTGCACACAAAACTTTCACACCAGTGTTCAGAGCAGTATTATTCATAATACAGTCATCCCCTTTATCCATGGTTTTGCTTTTTGCAGTTTCAATTACCTACAATCAACAGTGGTCTTCAAATATTAAGTGGAAAATTCCAGAAATAATTCATAAGTTTTAAATTGCACGCCACTCTGAGTAGTGTGATAAAACCTCTTGCTATTCCTCTCCTACCTGTCTGGGATGTAAATCATCCCTTTGCCCAATGTTTCTGCAATCTATCGGCTACCCACCTGTTAGTCACTTAGCAGCCATTTTGGTATATAGAGGGTCAGGTACTATTAGTGGTTTCAGGCATCCCCTGGGGGATTGGGGAGGGGGAAGGAGCTTGGAACACATCCCTCTATGGATAAGCAGGGACTGCTGTAGAAAAAAAAGTGGGAATAATTCATATCTCCATCAAATGATGAAGAAGCAAACTATGGCATATCCATACAATGAAATATTCTTTGGTAATAAAAGTAATAAAGTACTGATAGATGGTTCAACAGGAATGAAAATTGAAAACATGCTAAGTAAAATAAGCCAGCCACAAAAGGCGATATATTGGATAACTCCAATTATGTGAAATGTTTCAAATAGGGAAATCCATGGAGACAGAAACTAACTTAGTGGTTGCCAGGGGATTGGAAGTTGAGGGAATGGGGAGTGACTGCTGATGGGTACATGGTTCTATCTGGGGTGATCAGAAGGTTCTGAAAGTAGACAGTGGTGATAATTGTACAATTCTGTGAGTATACGAAAAGCACTGAGTTTTATACACTTCAGAGTAGTGGATTTTATGGTATATAAATTACATGTCAATAAAGCTGTTATAAAATGATTAAAATTAATTAAAAATTGAAAAAAAGGGTAAATGAGATACTTGGCACATGCTAATTGCACAATAGATGCTGGTTGTAACATCCTGATTGATTTCTGGACACTAGAACATGGTGTCCTTGAAGGTAAGGGCCATGACTTGCTTAGCACCTATGCCTTGTTTATTTCTCTCTGTCCAGTTACTAGAGAGATGTTTGGCATAGACAAAACTACACACAACATAATAACATAAAACATAACATAAGACATAACATAACAGCAGCAGACAAATTAAAATGTGTGAGCGAGTGAGCAAGTGAGATATTTTTCATATACACGGTCAGCACCTCTATGTTATACTGGGCTTGGGCTTAGACAATTTTAGGAAAACACAGCCCTTCCTGCAGAGATACTAAGAGTTCCAGGGACATGCAGAGCTCTTTGTAGTCCTGAGTTTTGAGGGAGACAGAGAAGGGAGAAAACAGAGATGAGGGAATCCTAGTGGTAATCTTTAAGGCCTTACTTAGCTGGACTCTCTCACTGAGTTTCTGTCTATTCTCCTGGGTTAATGTTCTTCAGAAATTAACAAATCCAAATTTTAGAACACAGAAAAGCTCAGAGCTAATCAAAAGCCAAGGTTTTGAACTACTTTTATTCTAAATCACAACTTTCACACAAGAAGTTGCCAACAGCTCCTCCTGAGCTCTACTGAGATATAAGTTGTAATTTTGTAATTCCAGTTGTATTTTACACAGGATTCCACTCTCCTTTCCTGTCCCCATGAGAGGTGGGCAATCAGTCACAGCACACTTCCCACCAGGTTCAGTGGGTTAAGCACTCGCTTTGCAGCCCCGGGGACCGAAGATCGAATCCTGGCCCCATCCCGTGTGAACCCATATGCTGAGCTGGGGAGTGCCCCCAGTTCAGTTCTCACTGGGGTGAGACCCTGGCCCAGGTCCTGCCCTGTGCAGCCCCGCGCCCACCTGTGGAATGAAACTATGTGGAAAAACCAATGATGTGCAACTACAGAGACTGCTCTGGGGCCTCCCCCTTCTCTCTCTCTCTCTCTCTCTCTCTCTCTCTCTCTGTCAAAAAACAATAAAAATAAATCTTTAGAAAAAATAATAAAAAGCATTTATTATTTCCCACAGTTCTCTGGGTTGAGTGGGTCCAAGTAGATGGTTCTTCTACATCACGTAACGATGCCTGGGCCACCGTTACCTGAAAACTGAATGAGGCTACATTGTCCAAGGTGGCCTATGCACGTGGCTGACAGCTTGTGCTGGCTTCCAGCCGGAAGTTCAGATGGATCTATCAACTGGATAACCTCGGTTCTCTGCCTGGCCTCTCTGGTCACAGGGGCTATCACAGCTTCAGGAGTGGAAGCTGCCAGTCCCAGACCCTCAGACATTTCCACCACATTCTACTTGTCAGCCGGTCACAATATCGGCCCCCATTCAAGTGGAAGGGAAACAACCTCCATCTCATAATGTAAGAGCAGCTTCTGACTATCGCTAGGAAAGGAGTTGTTGGGCGCTCCCACTGTCTTCTCTCTGACCAAAGGAATTCATGTTCCTCTCCTGTGCAGAACATATCCCCCTGCCTCCCTAGATCCCCAGTCTCATCCCATCCTGGCAATAGCATCAGCTCCAAGTCTGCAATTTCATTACCTAAAGCAGATACAGTTGCAGGTGGTGCTCTTAAAGTGGGGATCTTTAGATGCACCTCCTCAGGTATGTCTCACAAGTGCAGAACCCTATGAATTAAAAAGGCAAGTTTTCTATTTCCCCCCCACACACAACGTAACAGTGAGAGAGGGACAGGAGAAGAGCAACAGACACTCCCATTCATAAACAGGGGAAAGGTAGAAGGGGCACATAAAATTCACTGGACACTAGCAATTCTGAAATCTTCCAATTCAAAGGCAACATTTCTGGAGTCGAATTCAGTTCTGCTTCCTGGTGTTTTCCACGGCTCTGGGCTCTGCCCTCTGAGCTCTTGGCTTCGCCTTCTGAGTCATTCTTTCTTTTCCGTTACAACAAATGCTTTATATTTGCAGTGCAATGGATTTCTCAATCTGCTTTCTGACCAGTAGAGGTTTGGCCCTCAGAGCCTTTTGATTTTGTACTATATTTGTCCCTTTTAGTCCAAGTTGATATAATTATTTCAATTTTTTGTAGGTTTCCTACATATCAAGTTATAATTCAATCCATTAAAAACAACCCGCACCCATAAATCTTTCCAAAATAAATTTCTCTCTACCTCGGGCTGCGAGTCAGGGTGTGATGGAAAAATGGCATTAAAACTCATAGAAACTCTTTTGTCTAGCTGGAAGGGTATAGGAAACAAGCCTTCAGATTCTTAACACCTCACTGTCCGCCTCAGAGGATTTATACGACACAAACTTAAATCTTGCTGAGGTTTACACAAAGGGTCTTACAACCACATCTTTGATCCAATCTTGACCTTCCAAGGCCATGTTTTACTGGCAGTGTCATGAATTAATCTTTACTTCCAGGTTTTAATTTAATTTAAGTACCTTTTATAGGCTGGAGAGGTTGTGAATGAGAAACTATTTTATTTTCCAATTCAGCAGATCCTGGAATGTTCCTCCTGATTCTGCTTGAAAACTAAATAGTTCCTTAATTTATCTCTTTCTATCTGAACCTTATCAGGCACCGATAAAAGCAATCACTTGGCCCTTTCAACATTCTACCTGATAATCTCCTCAGGAAAATCAACAAGTTCATTGGATATATATTTTCTATCTTCCATGTTATTGCAGTGCCACTTACTGACACTACATAAGTCAGCTCACCTCTTCTCTAGCCTCCAATATAATTTTCTTACTGACAGTTTAGCTTTTCTTAACATTCTTTCTCAAGATCTTTCTGGACTTCACTCACTGCCTGATCACACAGGTTTGTGTTTTTCGTTATAACAATGCCTCACTTCTAGGTAAAAATTATTGTTCTAATAGTCTATTAATTATAAAAAATAAAAAAGTATTATCGTATTTTCCAGCGTATAAGACGACCGGGCGTATAAGACGACCCCCTAATTTTACAGTTAAAACATAGGTTTAGGCCTATATTTGCTGTATAAGACTACAGCCTCAGAAGTGGGGGGTAGTCTTATACAGCGAATATAGGCCTAAACCTATGTTTTAACTGTAAAATTAGGGGGTCGTCTTATACGCCAGAAAATACGGTAGTAGCCCACAACAAACATTTTCATTGTTTCTCACAATTCTGTAGGTCAGGAATTAGGACAGGGCACAGCAGAGGTGGCTTAATTATTCTGCTCCTCGTGTCTTCTGCTGGGACTAGATCATTTGAAAACAGCTTCTTCACTTGCGTGTCTGCTACTTCAGTCAGCAGGGCTCAAAGGGCTGTGGGATGGCTGGGAGGACTCGCCTGGGGTCAAATGTCTGGAGGCTCAGTTGTTGGCAGGATTCCCTGGTTCTTCTTCATGGAATCCCTGGGTCTCTCGTCTCCACATGTTCTCTCCACATGGTCCCTCTATCAGGGCAAACAGACTTCTCAAACGGCATCTCAGGGCTCCCAGCAGCAAAAAGCGAGCACTGCCAGGCCTTCTCGAGGCTTAGGCCAACACTGGCATAACCCTACTCTTCCTTGGTTAAAACAAGTCAGAGGAACAGCCTAGATTTGAGGAAGGCAGTGACGTAGTGGTATGAATAGCAGGAGGAGCGATTCAGAAGGGGCACCCATGTAACTAACTACCACATCATCTACTGAAATTGGCAAGGAAGATGATCTCTGTTTGCCATTTCTGACCTTTTGCTGGACCTATTTGTTCTGGTCTGAAGCCTATCACAGCTTGAAAGCAGATGTGTGCGACATCACAACACAGCACTGCCACATGCTGGTTTTGAGGCATCTCACACGGATGTGTGTCATCTTCGTCCCCTCCCTGTACCACTAATCCCCACAGATCCCTTAACAGACTCATATAAACCATTAGTGTTTGGTTTGCTTCCTTCACTTATGTTGCCCATAGAGCATTTGGAGAAAACTGTTTCAGATTGCCTCAGCCAAACTTATACTATTAATAGCAGTTCCCATTTCTGGAAGGCCAACTGTTTGCACCAAAAATACAGAGCAGAGACACCAAATAACCCCAAACACACAGACAGGGAGCACTTGTCTCATCTGCTGTGGGGTGAATGGAAACTGAAAGCTCAAGTCTGGGATAACATAAGGAACACTGAAAATGTGTCTATCAGAATTGGTCTTGACACAGAGTTAGTTATTGGGTGGGTGGCAGGAGTCTGTGAACTTTCAACATTGCATGCAAATTTTTTGATGCTTGTGTCGTGTTCTGGGGGAAAGACATTCGTTTTCATCAAATTATTATTTTTGGTGACTCTGACCCAAAGAAGGCTAACAACCTGGTCTCACATAGAATTAATTATATGATGATACATTTTTTCCATCATTCAAGGGCCAACTTGCAACTTGTCTAAAACCACATAGTCCCACCTCATACACAGAAGTATAGGCTTGATCAGTCATACATATTAGAAATAAGAACCTTTGGGTTTTATTACTCTCCACTGCATGATCATTTTTGCTCCTCTTTTTCTGTCCTCCTCTTGCCCTTATTTTCTTTCCTTCTCCACATCCTGTCATTTCAGCTCACCTCCTGTATATTCTATTTTCTAAAACGTTGCAGCCATATTCCTGGGTACAACTTTAGCTATTTCTAACATTGAGCGACCTATAATAGACAGGACATTATAGGTGGAAGAAATTGGAATACTTGAGACCCATGGAGTAACTTCATCTTTGATTAGAACTAGTAAGTTACAATGAAACTCTAGTGCGTGCTTTTGAATGCCTTTTGTCTCACTCGGAGGTATGCTTTCCCTTAACAATAAGTTCACTTGTCAGATGGGTGCTAGGCTTATTGGGATGATCACTTAGTAAGTTTTATAAATGTCTAATAATTATGTTGTACACCTGAAACTAATATAATATTATATGTCAACTGTAATTGAAAAATTTTAATTAAAAAAGAGAATAGAGTTGACTTACATTGTAGTATATTATTTTGATTAAATTATTCCAGTGATTTCCAATAATGTCATGTGTGAAAACCAAGAAAATTTCCCCTTTAATTCACAGTTTTCTGTTCTTTGTTGTATATACTTCAAATGGGACAGAGGGAGGAGAAAAAATTGACTGTTCTATTGTCATAGAGAAGTGCAATTGCTTTATGTGGACGCAATCACTCGCAGATATCAACTATTCTTTTTTTTTTTTTTAAGATTTATTTTCTTGTTTGAGAGAAGGTGAGAGAGAGAGAGAGAGAGAGAGAGAGAGAGAGAGAGAGAGAGAGTGGGGAGGAGGGCCCAGAGCCCTCAGTTGTTCATCATTAGTTGTAACCTGGTTTCTCATTCCACAGAGGTGGATATGGGCCCATACAGGGTGGGAACTGAACTTGACCTTTGCTGCTAAGGTATCTTGGCAGTTACCAACTGTGCCACAATTCAGAAAATGGGCTTGCACAGGCCAGGGCCAGGAACTGAACCCGAGACCTCACAAGAGTGAGACAAGCACTCAACCACTGAGCTATCCTAGCATCCCCAATCGTCAACTATTCTTGTCAATTCAATTAATTAAGTGTCAAATGAATCAGGTTCCCAGCTAGGTCCAGCAATGAACACAAAGAAGAGTAAAACAGATTGCCTACCTTCAAGTTTCTTATGCTGTAGTGGGAGAGACAAATAACATATACAAACAGAAAGAGCAGTGGAGAATTAGACTAGAGGGCTAATAGTCTCAGAGCAAAAAGAGGAGCAGAAATTTATTAGGTTTGTTTTTCTTTTTAAGTTTTATTTTATTGTTTTTGACAGACAGAGAGAAGGGGGAGGACCCAGAACAGTCTGGATAATTGTACATCATCAGTTTTCAACATGGTTTCATTCCACACAGGTGGGTGGAGGCCGTGCAGGGTGGAAACTGGGCAGGAATTTATTGTTATCTTTCACCTCTGCCTTCAGTTCCTTCTTGAATGCTGTGCTCTTGATATTTCTTCTTGTTGCTTATCTTAAATAAAGAAATCAAAGAAGCCAAAAAGAAAGTAGACACAATGCAACACATAGATGATGTATTGTAGAATTGAGCACCTGGCATCTATGTAATTTTTACCAACCAATGTCACCCCAATAAATTTAAATATATATAAAAAAATAAAAAATAAATATATATATATATATATATATATACATATATATATATATATATATATAGAGAGAGAGAGAGAGAGAGAGAGAGAGAGAGAAGGCGAGCCTCTCACTACAGTATTTTGTCTTTTTTTTCTTTTTCCTTTAATGTACTTGTGTTCTATCTTTCTGCACTCTGGCCCTTTATCCTTCTCCACTACTTCACTTCATGGTTCCTCCTTCACTTGACGAATGCTAGTATGTGTTGATCAGCTCACATATCCACTCTCCATGATAGGCCCCAAAGACACAAGGATGAATCCAATCACTGTCTAGAGAATGCTTGTTTACCAAACTCTCCATCTCCCAGGGTTCTATCTTGCTTCATATTATGTTCCTTTATTATTTCTTCCACTCTCCTCAGACTTTTATTTCTATTTCAACTGCTACTAGAGGCTTCCTATGAGAAGGAAATTAACTATGATGGCACAGGCACATTAAAAGCCTCAGTTTCCTTGGAAATTATTGAACTCATAAGGGGTTCACTTTGGGTTTTGAATTTTAAAGAGTAAGTTATAAGAAATTTGTTTTTCTAACCAGACTATTTTAATCTTGCCTTTTCTTCAGATATTGCTTTTTTTAATTTCAGGCTGTTAGAATTTTCTATAAACTCCAATCAATGGCAGATTATGAAAGATTTCACTTTCAAATTCCTAACTTGAACTAAATATATCCAAGGTAGGAAGTCTGGAAAGAGTTGATACCCACACCTCTGTCTGGGCAGCCAAAATGTACATAAGGGACAAGATGTTACTCAAAGGATTCAGCTAGTCTGTGTGATCTACTGGTGTGCTGCCAAGTTCAAGGGAGCACTAGTAATAATTATCATTTTTTGATCATTCATTTATTCACATAAATATATTCTGAGTACCTACTACACACAGAAGGCACTAAGCTGGGTATGGGATTATAATGATGAACGAGACAAACACAGTTTCTGCTTTAATGGAATTTTTAGTCCAGCTCAGATGTGGACTATAGCACACTGTTGGAATTACTATATGTAGTTGATGTGGACAACTAATCATACAGTATGTACAGTAAGATATGTACAGTAATCGAATAGTGTTCTGCACATTATGATAGTACTCGTTATGTACCAGACACTATGCTAGATGTGCTGTATATTTCATTTAGAGCTCACAACACTCTTATAAGCTAAGCACTATTATTTTTCCCACTTTACTTATGAGGAAACTAAAGCAAGGTGTGAAAAAAAACTTACTCCAAATCACAGAGCTCTGAACTCGGTTCTGTCAGTAATCCATGACCACCAGAGTTCTTATCTAGCACACTATATTGTCTCACACAAAGTAGAAAGATGGTACCTAGCTTGACATCATAAACTGACCATTGTCAGGATTGAGTAAAAATAAAAAAAAGCAACATTAACAGTGTCTTGAGTTGCTCATCTGCAGAGAGCTCTCTTATGAGAATTAGGAATAAGATAACAACATGTTTTAAAAAGGTCTTTCTCTATGACCTGAACTATTTTCTAATTCTAGGAGTGAAAAGAATCTCTGAAAAATGAATAAAAGTAATAAAAGAATTATTTTTTTAAAAAGAAATTTGTCACTCATTTTCACAAAGGCTATATTCATATTTCCACGGCTTTTTGTCAGAAACTCAAAACTAAAAAGAAAAAAATAAAGACTAGCTCTCCTTCTTAAGAAGAAAAAAGAGAGACAGAGAAAGAAGAGACTATACATAAAAGTACCGTTTAAAAATTCTGCATCTGGACAAGGTCAGTAGACTGCCCAGGTCCAGACAATCCCAACTGGAGCCCAGAGTTTGTAAATGCACCATATCTCATTCCCTGGGGTGTGATGGGACTATTTTAACAGCTGTTATTACCATTTAGCAAGTCAGAGGAAAGCCGCTATTCTTTGACTTCTCCTAGGAAGATTTTCTTTTACCAGCAGAAAAGGATAAAAGCTTAATTCTTGCAAAAAGAAGAGGTCTCAAGAAAATGAATCTTAAAAATAGTCCATTCTGGCAGAAGTTGTTTCATAAAGAATTTTCAACTACACATTTATTTGCAGCTCATACCTAATCTCTTAAGATAACTAATGCATGGATGACTTGTGGGAATGCTCAGATTCTGGCTTTGGAATAACCAACAGGGTGAGTTTTTGCAAGTCACTTCACTGTGCTGGGCCTCAGTTTCTTTTTCTATAGAATGAGAGTATTTGGACTTTCTACACCTTCTTCCAGCTCTAATAACCTGTAGAACTTGAACTGGATAGTTTCTTATGTGGATCATCTTTCCAGCAGGTGCATCCATAGGAAACCAAACTCTCTGAGCATTTACAGCAAGCCATATTTATGTCTGAGTGGTCTGGCCACCCAGCTTCAATGGCCTTCCTCATGCTAGGAGAAGAATAAGATGGGGCAAAACTCAAGAGACCATCTTGAGACTTAAAGATGTTCTGTATAACTTCCTGGGAAAACAATAAGGTTCATACCAACTGAATCAAAAGAGAAGAAAACTACATTTTATGCTCTATTTCATGAGAATAATATTTTAAAATGTTACTCCTCTGTGTAATTTTTACCTCTGCTTCTAAATTAAGTTCATGGCAGCCACTCTACATCTTGAGCACAAAGGATATAGAAAGATTGCCACTTCAACAGAGAGGAAGTTATGATATGTGTGTAGGTAAGGACAGAGGGAGAGCTTCTCCCACCAGAATGAAGAGGAAAATTAAAACCTGTATTTCTAGCCCCTACTGGATAATGGAAAGAATAAAGGACCAGAGGGAGGGGAGAAATGATGGGACATGAGTTCTGTGAACAACTTCTCTCAGCCAAAGTTCTGAGAGTTAATCATTGCTGCATAACAAGTTACCACAAACTTAGCAGCTTAAAATAGCATGCACTTACTATCTCACAGGTGCTCTGCTTACTATCTCACCAGGCTGCAATCAAGAAGTCAGCCAGGTCTTGTTCTTATCTGGAGGCTTGGCTGGGGAAGTATCCACTTCCAAAGTCACTCAGGTTGTTAGCAGTTTTCATTTCCTTATGGCGGTAGAACTCAGGGTTCCTCGTTCCTTATGGCTGATGGTTGTTGGCTCCTCAGATCCTAGAGGTCACCACAGTTTCTAGAGTTCATCCACATTCCTCACCACATAGGTTTTACCAACATGACTGCTTCATCAAGTTAGTAAGATAAGTTGTTGAGTGAGTCTACTAAAAAGACGAAGTCTTCTAGAATGTAATGTAATCACGGGACTGATGATATGCATCCTTTTGCCATATTTTGTTGGGTAGAAGCAATCACAGACCCCCTACACTCACAAGGGGAGGAGATTATACAAGGGCATGAAAACAGGAAGTGGGGATCACAGAAGTCATTCTAGAGACTGCTGTCCACAAGTACCAAAATGAAAGAGGCCCCTGTCCTATTCTGAGGATAAGGGGAGAGACTATCTTACAGAGTACTGCCATCATCCCCACGCCCAGCACGTGGAGGCCATGTCAGAGCCTGGTTTGGCTGAGGGAGGTCCCAGTGGGGTTTCTAGAGTCTCCTTTCTTGTTATGGGAAGTATTCAGAAGTTCCCGGGTGCTCTAGTGAAGAAACTGGAAAGTAACTGACTTGCAGGACAGTCAGCTTACAAGAGAGCTCATCATGCTGGAGCAAAATCACCTTGTTTCCAAGAGCAGCCCAGCCCAGTACGTGAATGACAGTAACAGCCAGACCTCAAAGGCAACATAGCACCAGCTGGGTCAAAACAGAGGCCCACCAGGCCACTACCAAACAGAGAGATCTCAAGTTTCCAGCGGTAGATGCTGGTTAAGCAAGTGTTAACAATACAGGGCAAGGACAAAATTCAGAGGGCTAGTTAGGACTGAGAGACAGGCAGAGAGCCTGCCGAGGACCTCTGGGATCACTCCCCATTGCCATGGCAACAGAGTAAACTCCTCTATCTACCATCCTGAGTGGGAGGATTCCAAATGCCTGAACATCTACCTGAAAGAGATTGTTTTAAACCAAAGGGAAACTGACATATTGTTAATTGACTCATTTAAAGTTCACATTTGTTTTCCTGATACCCCAGGGCTGGAGGATCTTGAAATTTCAGTCAGTTATAGAGAAATAAAGAAATTACATTTTCTTTACACAATTGGATTGTGTGAGTAAATTTGTAATTTTGCTATACCTGCTATGGAACAGACACTATATACATATGTTTTCATCGGGTTCTCCCACAATCCTTTGAGGTAAGTGTTATTATATTCCCATTTTACAAATGAAATTGAAACTCTGAGAGGGTAAGTAATTTGTGCAAGGTCACACAGCTGGTAAGTGGAAAAGTTTGTATAGAACTCAGAACTGCCTGAATCTAACTCTCACGTTCTATTTACTATACCTCTGTATTAGTCAGGGTAGGCTAACTTCTGTAACAAGCATTCCCCAAGTATCAGTGGCCTTGCACAAGGAAACTTTGTTTCTCACTAATGCCACAGTCTAGTATAGGCTGGAGGAGGACTATACTCTCTGCACAGTCATTGGGAGACCCACGATCTTCCATCCTCTGGTTCCATATTTCTCTAAATCCTCAAAGCCCTTCCCACTCACCAGCAAATAAAGGAGGAGAATTAGCGAGGGCAGTGTAGGGTGCTTTTATGAGCCAGCTCTGCTAAAATCTATAGGCCAGAACCCAGAGACTTGATGCATCTCACTGCAAAGACAGCTTGAAAATGAAGTCTAGGTGTGTGCCTAAAAGACACAGGAATAGGATTTGGTTGACACAGAATTCCTTGTCACAATCCCATATAGTAATGACGTTTGTGACAGTTTTGCTACCTCCCTCACTTCAGAACAGTCACATTTTCTTATTATTATATCTGAAGATCAAAATTCACCGAATTAATCTGATAGTAAAATGGCCTGAAAACTTTATATTTGCCTTCATGACATTGTACCTTTTGCCAGGAGTTATCTATGATGTGGGTTGGTTTCATACAAAGGAAACCAGCAGCTGCAGCTCATACCTGGCATGTTCTCTGGGTTGTCTGTAGGAGGAAAGTGAGCTATGCTTCATTCTAGTTGTTTGGTGAAATCATAGAGTATTTATGTGTTTCTGGTGCGTCTCAGGCTTGGATGCTGGAGTTCCTGTGGGAAGAGAAAACCAAGACAACACAGTTGTTTATCATTGTATTGAAGTGGCCCTGACTCCCTAGGAAATCATTCAGAAAACTGAGAATAATAATAATTATATCATAACTTAGGATAGAAGTTAGTGTGCTGTACTGAATTTTGTATTCCCAGGACTGGTAGAAACTTGATGAGTGCTTACTGATTTGTTCTTACCAATAAATGTAATTTAATGGTAACTCTAGACATATGGGCTTAGAAAATGTGTTTTTTGGCTAGGACAAGGACAGTACTTTTCTTTTCAAAAACATTTATGTGTTGGAATAATATTAGTCTTAAATGCAAAAGTGGGATAAATAACTCTCCACTTGGTAATGGTTGCCACATGTCCCTGACTTAGGATATCAGTGATATTCTAGCTCTGCTTTCTGCTCTTTCAGAATTTGATGGAGGAGATGAAGAAATCATGGCTTATGAGAGTTGGGTATAAAAAGGACACTGGTCCCCTCCCCTTAACTCAAGCACGGTAGCTCTGTCTTGATCGCCTGTACATACTGGGTTTCCATATAGAATCTGAAGAAAGGATACTAATGTAAAGATGTTGGTAAACCAATGGACTAAACCACTAGATTTGCTTAGGCTTCACATGAGTTGTAAATCATTTTGCCTGTCTGTGCCTGAGAAAGAAACAATTAGACAGGTGATAATGGGTACATCCAAGTCTCTATTTCTCAAAGGCCACTTGGTGAGTAGAAAGAGCATGTGTTCTTAAAGCCGACAAACCTGAGATCAAAATATGGATCTTATTAGGTATGCTCTCACTCACTGGTCCCTTGTCAGTCAATGGGCATTTTACTTCAGGGAACCTGGTACACAAAGGTTACTAAGACAACACGTCCATTTATACTATACTACTTAAAAGGGAGCATTACTTCTGTTGGACCCTGTATGTTGACCTTATAGGGTAGATATGAGGAATATGGGAGACTGCATCCTTGCTTCGGAATTATATATATATATATATATATATATATATATATATATATATATTAGTTATGAGTATGAATTGGACTGCTCGATTCTAGGCTCTGCCTCTTACTAGCTGGGTAACAACCTTGGGCAAGTTAATTATCTTCACTGATCCTTGGTCTCCTCATGTGTATAATAGGTTTAACAATATCACTCACCTCACAAGCTTGTTATAAGGATTAAATTGATCAGTGTCTGTACAGCACTTAGCGCAGTGCCTAGTGCACAGTAGGTATACAATGATGACAATTCTGAGAAATCATTATTAATAAATGTCCAAGTACAATTCCAGATACACAGAAGACATTAAATAAATCATAGCTCTGACAATTTTACCATAAGATCTCTCCTTTGAAAGTGTAAAAAGAAAGTGAGGAAAAAGGAAAGAGAGCTTAGGTTGCTAATACAGACTGAAAGAGTAACTCTGTCTTTATAGAGTTGAAGATGAGGATAAAAATGAATGTGTAGACAAGCAAAAGAGAGAGGTTTGTTTATGAACTTAGGGACCATGATAGATACACTTAGGGCCAATTTCATGCTCAGCAATGGGCATTACCATGTAAGAGAAAAAGCTAAGAGGACT
>PVKE010029497.1:0-20218 GCA_004027555.1 Craseonycteris thonglongyai | reverse complement strand
GCTTACATTGTTTTGCTAAGAGATAGCTTACTTTGAATGATGCAGTAGTTACTGCTTGTGACTTCAACCTTGGCTTTTTAAAAACGCTTTGTTGATTTGTTAATGGAGTTTTAAGATCCCTAACTTTATGTTTTCTCAGTTCAGAATTTGGTGGATAATCTGTTTGATACTTGTTATGTAAAGCTAAAACATGTCTCTCCAGATTACCCTTTTTAGCAATGGCTACTGAGGTAAGGCATATTAAACACCAACATTTATCATTCACCATTGTCAAAAAGTAATCGAGTTCCCATTCTTCATGGAAGTGATAAGTTTTCGATTTTTTTGGTTTACTACTCCTGTTCATGGGTATGCTATAATGCAAAGAAATATGACAATTTAAAGAATAAATATTGAATTAAATATTTTCCTAGAAAATTCAAAAACTCATGAACTGCAGCAATTATCTCCCTTCCATTGAGAGAAATAATAACAACACTGCATATTATGATCGGGGACAACAATACAAGTATATTAAAATCTAATATAGATATATTCAAATTGACAAGAAGTATGTTAAAGTTACAATATATTTATGGTTTACAATACTGACTTCTTAATTTAAATAAAATTATTGTTATTCCTAATATATTTGTAATACCGTCCCTTATTTTTCTCTCAGTGTAATGACCGCAGTTTAGAGATCTGTTGCCGAGAATGCTCACTAATCAAGTAAATAGATAGGTAAGAAAAGCAATTTAATTTAAAACAAAGAAAAGGTACTTACATTTTAAACAGAAGAAAAATTGAAACTCAATGTGGTTACCGAGGATAAATAATATTGATTGATAATAATACTGTTAATACAAAAGAAAAGAAGCTACTGTATGACACTACCAAATATTCAAGCTAAGTGACTGTGTTCTTCGATGAGTCGAGTCGTAACTGTTGCGTTCACGCGTTGCGTCTGGTGACAAGTGTAACACATAAGTCAAAATGTATTGTCTGGGTGGGCGGAGATCACAGTGTCAGGCTGTCAGAATTCTAGGAATCTATGACTTTGGCAAATTCCCAGAATGCATTAAACTATTGCTAGAAAGTTTTGTCATCTACCCCTTTGCGCTCGAGGCCTTTTTCGCTTGTGCGAACCAGCCACTCGAGACAATTTCGGCCAAATTGCAGAAACATTTTACAAGTACTTTAAAATCATTTATAAACAAACAAACGTATACAAATAATAAAATTTCACCAATTTATTTATTTTTAGATCGAAAACAACAAAATTTGATAAATATTACACTCTGTAATTAGTTTTTGTGTGATATTTCATAAAACAATGCCCAAGATGCATCCTAGGTTTATCAGGACACGTATCACAGTAATACGTTACTTCCCGCCTACCTCCAGGCGTGATACGGTCGCAGTCCCTTTTTGGCCCTTGTAGTACTATGTGAAGCTTCCCATTTAGTCGGATTTCATCGGAATGCGACGTAGACGCTTGCTCACGATTCTGGCGATAGGATCCTCTCAATTGCTCAACAAGTGTTTTTAGAAATCGCAAATGGCTGAGTGGCTTTTCCCCTTTTTTGGTCTTTTCTAGTTTATACAGAATGTAGGAATTAATCAGGCAAATTTTCATGCCCCCCCCAAAAGCTTACGCCACCATTTAAGCGATTTTTGCAGAAAACAATACTGTACCTTGATGCATATTGGTCCGCCCGATCAACACCACCCATATATTTTATATAATTCAAAACAATATTGGGTTTCTTGACCATTATTTCCACACCACCTCATGTAATCCTTTTGACCGTCGACATTCCTGAGTCACCCTTTGTAGTCAAACAAGTGACAATCCTCTTATCTTTCCACCCTAAAAGTAAGGTGTTACCCCATCGATACGCGACCGTGGATTTTTTCCAAAAATTTGGCTTTTTTATTTCCTTGGGCAATTTTTTCCTGTTCGTTAAGATCGTTCCAGAGACATTGCATTTCAATTTGGCTAGTTCTTGATCCATGTACATATGGTGCCCCTGAGCACCTGGAATTTTCTCCACAACATTTTGTATAAGTGTATCGGAATTCTCGATGAAACACGTAAATCGGGTCTGACCAAGAGCTCTGTTGTCAGTGATCCATAATATGGCAACATGCAGCAAATGTAGCCAGTCTTCGAGTCAGCTAGAGTATAAACTCTGATACCCCATTTTGTCAGTTTCTTAGGATTGTATGTTATGATTTGACACTTCAAATCAGCCGGCGCTGTATTGGCGCTGCTCGAGTTGGCGCTTCAAATCAGCCTGGCGCTGCAGCAGCCCACTCCAGTTTCTGTTTCACATTAGCCGGGTGCCGCAGTGGCGCCACTCAAGTTATAAGAGCTACAATCGCTTCAAAGTCCGTGGTACACAGAATTCCACACCAGACATTGCGAGCGATCGACGATCGACCAAAATTGGCCTCGCGATCGACTGGTCGATCGCGATGGACTTGTTTGCCACCCCTGGTATATAGTATTAGTTAGGCCTATTTTTATCAGTAACTCTCAAACAACCAGAAACTACATTTATCCAGCATCTACCGATCTCTGTGGGTGCCAGTTAACTGAGGATCTACTGCATATTTATTGAAATATGCCCCATGTTAGAAATCTAGTATGCCATGTTTATTTAATGTAATAAAAAAAATAGATAAAGTATTTACAACTTCCAAGTTAGTGAAACCAAGTGTCAATTGATGAAATAAAAAAATATTTAGTTGGTTAATTATAATGCCATAAATATCAGGTGCAGTAAATAAACAGTGGTGTAAAATGTAGTTATCTGACTGTAGATATAAGTTACCTAACTTTGCTGTCTAATTTTTTTTTTTTGTAGGGGGGCAGGGCATTTGCTAGTAACATTTAGGAATAGAGACTATAAAGCAATCAAAATTATATTTTACCTTTAAAAATAAATTAAATAAATCAATATTAAGACCTCTAATTCTGTGAGATATATATATATATATATATAAAGTCCATATAAGTGTAATTTGATTTTTCAAAAGAAATAACATAATGAATGAAGATTGCCTTGATTATGGGCATCATGCCTAGCTTTATTTAACCATTGGAATATTATTAAGTGTATGAAAAAAATTTAGACTACTGGCTCTAATTAAATCAAATACCTTTTAAACACAGTTTTGAACATTGTTAGCATAAAACAGAAAATTAATTTAACAGCAGGATATCACAGAGTAAAATTGCATTTATTGCAATCCAGTTTTAAGTACAGACTGGACCTATGATTTATGAAAAGGATTCTGGATGGGCCATGAGGAATGAGTGCCTGGGAAATACAAAAAAGGAGCCAGAGAAATCTCAGCCAAGGAAAAGGATCGCAGGTGACACATCTGGGGAAATACTGGGCTGCTTGCCTGAATGTCACTTAAGGTAGAGTTGAGGCATGGGGTATTTATGTATAGGAGCTGGAATTTTTAATGGCAGCATTATGCTGATTTATTTGTGTCCATGAAGAATTAATGTATGCATTAAGATAGACAATTCCCTTGAAGATGTTGCTTTTGTTCCTGTGGTTCTCTTTGTGAAATATGTCCTTTTCATGTGGATTTGTATGGAAAGTTCCTAAATTTTTAAAAAACATTCCCAACTGTCACTCTCCTCTTTTGTAGTTTTTTCTGACTTAATATGGTGTTCCTTACCACCTTCCATTTCTGCTGTTAAAGTTGCAACTTAAACTCACTTATGATTTTAAAATAAACTTTCCCTTTCAATTGCCCCTTGGCAAGTTCTGACCTTCTCAAAGAAATGATTTATTGTGCATTTCTTGTCAGATCCATTTCTAACATAATGATCAGCAGAAAACAAGGACCAAATACATATATACATCATTGATTGGATAAATAATTATTTGGGAATCTGGTAATACACAAATAGTGTACTAATTTTTTTCCCTCACAAAGCTTTAAAATTGGTTCTGTTTGCTCTGAGTAAATAAAAGTTGTGGTCCTAAAATGTGGAATTCATGGGAACAATCGAATTGAGGGAACCTTAATGTGCTAGCGTGCATGTTTCATTCATTTCTTTCTTCCTGAGATGAGAGCAGGATAATTACACAGATTTCAGTGCTAAGAATATTTGAGAAGTTTAAAACTTAAGCAGACTAAATTATTTTTAAATTCTTTCCAATTTCTAGTTGCATTCCTGTTTTAGTGTACCCATACAGTCAGAATGATATAAAACAGAGCTGTTAACGATGAGTGAAAGTCTGAACCTGACTTTCAATTTATTTACTTTGAAATCTTGAGATGTCTTCTATTTACATAGTTATCGCTCTAAGTGATGAACTCTATAGATGACATTCACAAAGTGTCAATTCCTTTTATCTTTGTTCTGTAGCAAATAGCTATTATAAGAAAAGAGTAGGTATAAATTATCCTGAAGGGTTTATCAACTGAGGGTCATTGTCTACAGCTGGTTAAATTGTACTACTGATGTACCATTATGTAACTACTTCTGAAAAGCTACAAAACAATTGAGTTGCTGGTAGTAATGGAGGAAAGGGCTTTATTTGTGAGTTTATTCTCTTAAATCCTTTGGGCTTCATTTTGGAAATTCCAATGATTGTTGCCCGTCATTATTATCCCCTTTCTATACTGCCTTCCCTCTTCTTTTAAAGGAAGATATAATTTAGCTTGGTACATCACTAACTAAAATAGGAACTTTGTTTCTTAACTTCTATTGTAATAGGTATAGAGAAGTTTATAACCTCTCTCAAAATATAGTGATTCTCCTATTAGACATATTGTTTTAAAATTAATGTCTAGATATGCCTTTTGATTTTTCTAGAAGTCTTTCGCATTGATGATTTGAATGTGGATAACACCAACTTGGAATGTGAATGAAGCTAAGGCCCAAAAAGGTAGAACAACCAATAAGAATTTAGCGTCTCAGGCATTAGACCGTTACCAACCACTTCTAAGCATGTGAATGACAAAGACATGAACAGTCTGGTTCTGTTGTACTGGGTTTTCTATCTGTAATAGAACCACTTATAATTTATAGCTAATATAATATTGCTGTCTATGTTTTGATTTCAGCCCTCATTCAAGGAAAATGTTATGCTTCTTATAGCTTTAAAATAACATAAATGGGCTAATTTGTCCTTCTGCTTAGTACAGCTTTTTTAGCATTACCTTAGAGCACAATAATTGAAGTACCAGTAATTTAAAAACCAACACAACTGTTTTTTGTTGTTTTGTTTTAATCTTTTTTCTTTTTCTTTTCAAGATTTTGAGTTTTGCTAATATTATTACTGAGAGTAGCAATTAACTGAAATTTGTTTAATGAGAATGAAATATAGATCTAGGGGCAGGATACGGAGATACGTGTTTACCCATCCCCAATCTAAAGCAAAGAGCATACCTTCAGTTCCATTGTCTCACGGAGTATTTTTACTACTCCTATAGTACTGCAGGAGGTTACTTACACTCAGCATTTCTGTCCTACTTCTGGTCTGTGAAGATAGCTAACTCATATTTCAGATAAACTATCATGTATATGATATATATTGTTTTTGAGTTATATATGATACATATGAGATGACCATGGTTGGATTTTTTTGGGACAGTCTTCATGCATGCTGCTGGATAGGTGAAAATTTCTAAGACATTGATTAATAAGAAACAAATATTACTAGGAGTTGAATAAAAATAATTTTTGATATCAACAGTTGGATTAAGATATAAAAGTTTTAATTGAAGAAAAAGATATCTATTGTCTACCTTATTTATATTTTAAAATCTTTACAGAAAATTACACATTAACCCCTTCACTATAAGAACTCCACTAGAAAGTTATTTATTGCCTGGCAGAGTGATTATTACACAAAAATACAGAATTAAAGGTGTTGATGCAATCAATATCAGGCATAATTACGGCTATTCTAGTTGAACCTGTAGATTAACAAGTAAAATTAACAACCACTACGAAGTCTGATGATTAAGGTCGTGAACTTGCCACCATGCTCTTATATTGGCAGTACTCTACATACATGTTTCATGACATTGGTACATCAGTATCTCACAGCTGTGTTGGTGTTGACATGTGGCAATGTCTCACTGAATAGCGTTCATTATTGTTGTGTGTTTTTGTGATCCCTCACAAGAACATCAGAACTTGAATTAGAGCAATGAAAGAACATTAAATTTCTTGTGCAACTTGTCCAGAGTGGAAGGTAAATCAAGGACATGTTAGTCCAATGTCATGAGGATAATGCTATGAAGAAAACAGTGGTGTACAAATGGATTAAACGTTATTTTCTGAGGGGAGAGAAAGGACACCTGAAGAAGAGAGGTCAGGGCTGCCAGTAATGAGGGAAACTGACTAAAACAGTGCAAACTTTTATGGACTTACCTGTCAAAATCATCAGCTGTGAGAAGCATAGCAGATGAAGGAAACACTGACAGTGAAACAATTAGAAAAATCTTAACAGAAAATCTTGGCATGAGAAAGGTTTGTGAAAAAAAAATGATCTCAAAGGAGCTCCCCAATAACAAAAGCAAAGGAGAGTCAAAGTTTGCCAAGACTTCTTGGAGAGGTAAGATAATTTTTTGAGCCATGTTATCACTGGTGATGAAACGTGGATATACCAACACAACCCTGAAACTAAGCATCAAAGTGCATCGTGGAAGTCAAACAATTTGCTATGACCAGATAAGTTCTGGTCAATCCAAATCAAGAGTCAAAACAGTGAAATTTGAGATCATCATGCTAAATGAAATAAGCCAGACAGAAAAAGCTAAGAACCATATGACTTCACTCATATGTGGAATATAAAACTGAAATCAACAAATAAACAGTCTCATGGACATAATCAATAGTTTAGTGGTTACCTGATGATATGAAGGGAGAGGGGTGGGAGAGGAGAGAGGGGCTATCAAATATATGGCGGTGGCAAGAATTGTATACCTGAAACCAATGTAATTTTTTTAACCAATGTAACACTAATAAATTTAACAATAAAAAAAGGAAAAAAGAAAGTGTTTGAATTCAGTAACAAATAAATGCGAATTATACAAAACCAGAAAAAAAAATAATGTTGCTAATATTTTTAAATATCACAGGGATTGTTCATTATGAATTTGTACCAACTGGACAGTCAACCAAGTTGACTATTTGGAAGTGCTTAAAAGGCTGCATGAAAAAGTTAGACAAAAATTACCTGAACTTTTTGCCAACAACTCTTGGCTCTTGTATCACAACAATGCACCAGCTCACACAGAACTCTCTGTGAAGGAGTTTTTAGCCAGGAAACAAATAACTGCATTGGAACACCCTCCTTACTCACCTGATCTGGACCCCAGTGACTTTTTCTTTAACCAAAGTTAAAGGAAATATTGAAAGAAAATCATTTTGATGACATTGAGGACATCAAAAGTAATACAATGGTGGCTCTGATGACTATTCCAGAAAAATAGTTTCCGAATTGCTTTGAAAGGTGGACTAGGTGCTAGCACCATTGCATAACTTCCCAAGGGAAGTACTTTAAAATATGACAGTAGTGATAAACATATATCAAATATCCATAACATGTTCTGGTCCATTGAGACAGAATTATAAATCTGATTACTAAATAGTGCAAATTAAAATTATTTCATTACTTTCAGAAACTGAAAGACAATTCATATAAATTTATGTTTTTTAAATTCACTCTATAATAATCATCATTAAGCAAATAAAGGAACATCTTAAGCTTTGAATTATCTTCATTATTTTGATACTTATAAATGCATATGTATTAAAAATTAAACTTCTAAAAATAAAAAATAGATATTATTAAAGCTCACAAGAAAAAGTTATATTTTTAAAACAGTATTTCTAAAACTTACTCAGGGGATGCCAGGATGGATTAGTGGATTGAGCGCTCACTTTGCAGTCCCAGTGTCCAAGAATCAAGTTCTGGTCTTAGCCTGTGTGGAGCCATATGATGAACTGGGGTATACTTCCCATGTGGGAGGCCCCTGACACTGTCCCTGCTCTATGCATCCCTGCACTTACCTGTGGAATGAAACAACGTTGAAATCTAATGATGTACAACTATGGAGATTGCTCTGGGCCCTACCCCTTCCCTCTGTCTCGCTCTCTCTTTTTTTCTCTGTCAACACAACAAAATAAATCTTAAAAAACAAACAAACAAAACTTACTGAGTTGATTCTCAGTACTAAAATATAAGTGCAAAATTCCATGAAGCAAATATATTCATCAAAAAGAAGACATGCTGGGGAAGCCGGGATGGCTCAGTGGGTTAGGCGCTCACTTTGCAGCGCTGGGGACCAGGGATCGAATCCCGGCCCCGGCCCGTGCGGAACCATATGCTGAGCTGGGAGCTCCCCCAGTTCAGTTCTCTCTCTGTCTCTGTATCTCTCTATCTCTCTCTCTGTCAAAAAAAAAAAAAATTAAAAAAAAAAAAAAGAAGACATGCTAAAAGGAATACTTAAAAAAACATAAACATAATCATGATATTTTATATATTAAACCACTGTGATATTATCACAGAAATAAACCTTTAGGCCAATATAATCAAAATAACTCAGAAAGTGACTCACACTTGTATATTAAACTGATATATGACTGATGAATAAAGAAAGAATGGCTATTAAATAAAATGTGCTAGAATGACTATATATATATTGAAAAAATATCTGCTAGCATTCTGTACCAAATTAATTACAGATGAATTAGATATTTAAATAAATAAATAAATTTATAAATTAAAGGAGAGTATATTTTTGATATTAGGGTAAATAAAATTTTCTTAAATCTAGTCAGAGTATATTAACCTATTAAAATTGATTGTTTTAATTATGTTAAAATTACTAGTCATCAAAAGTAACTTTAAAGAATAAAGTTTAAGCCAAATTTAAGTCAGGTAAAATATGTTTTCTGCATAATTAGTACTATATAAGCAAACAGTATTTATATGAATTCCACAATATATAACACAAACCTGCAAATAAATTTAAAAAAAAGGAAGATAGTGACAATATAAGCAAAAGACAAGAGAAATTTCAGATAAAAAAATCTGGCCTAAAAAATAAATAGAGAAAGCTAGTTATCAATATGGCAAAAAAGTTTGTTCTTGACTTTGTTTACCTTCATGATAAAAAAACAACCAAAACAACTCAACAAGAAACCACTGAGAGAATCCTAGAATAGGGGAAGGAAGCTGAAGTACCTCTTTTCACATCAGACACCAAAACAGACTTTATAGAAATGTAAGGGAAGTGATTACATGTTGACCCAGTTCAGTGCCTCACCATGGGGAGAGGACTCCCCTGAGCTTCTGGTTCCTCCAGTAGAAAAAGAGAACTAGAGGGTCAAACAGTCTCCTTTACCCAGCACTGGGGTTTCTTTGTGAGATCCCCCTACTCTGATCTTGCCACATGGGGATTGCAGGAGAATTTGTAGGGGTCAACTGGGAATCTGAATGGGATGAAAAAGGGTATGAGGAAAAACTTGCAGCAACTGGGACACAGATCTTGTCCAACCTAATTCAGCACCCAAGTAGTAATCCCAACCAGCAGCTTTGCTTATTTGCAGAACCAAGCTGGGGGCAAACTTTGACCAGGGAACTCAGCAGGGTACACATCTATCTGAGTCCAATGTACAAATAAGGAGTTTTACTGGCCCTGAAGCCTAGTTTGCCCATGCCCAGGCAAAGAGCTGAGTCACAGCTGGGTCCATCTGACCAGAAAGACTGGTAATAACACTGAATAGCTTGAGTTGAGCAGCAGGCAAATTTCATATGCTCTCAGTTATATGTGTCATCTAAAGAACAAAACAAACAAACAAGCGAAGAAAACAGAAATGGACTCACAGATACAGAGAATAAATTGATTATTGTCAGAGGGGAGAAGGGTTGGGGATCTAAGTGAAAAAAGTGAAGGATTAAGAAATACAAATTGGTAGTTACAAGATAGTCACTGGGATGTAAAATACAGCATAAAGAATATAGTCAGTAATGTTGCAACAACTATGTATAGTGCCATGGGATACTAAGCTGATTGGGGGGGGAGCGTTATTGCATAATTTATATAAATGTCTAAACATTATGCTGTACACCTGAGACCAATATCAAACAATATTGAATATCAATTTTAACTGAAAAAATAAATAAATATTTCTTTTAAATATTGGGGGAAAATATTGCCAACCAAAAATTCTATACCTGACAAAATTTTCAAAAATAAAGGCAGGATAAAATCTTTTCAGAACAAACAAAAGTTAAGAAAGTTCATTGTCACTTGACCTAACTTACAAAAAATACTAAGTAAAGTTTTTTGTGTTTGTTTTTAACTGAACTGGGGGCACACCCCAGTTCAGCATGTGGGTCTGCCTGGGTCAGAGCCGGGATTTGATCCTCAGTCCTTGTGGCTTCAAAGTGAGTGCTTAACCCGCTGAGCCATCCCGGCTTTCCCAGGAAAGTTTTTTGAGTAGACTTAATTAATACCAAAAACACCAAAAAAAAAAAAAAAAAAAAAAAAAAACCGTATTCTATTATAAATCTCACTGGTAATGGTAAAGCTCTGGTAATGATAAATCTATAGTACTAGATCCAGCAATATAATAATAGTGGTGCATAATTAACTCAAAACTCTAAAAAATTTAAAAAAAAAAAATCATAGTGAGATTAACCATAACTACAATAATCTGTTATTAGTTACATAATGTAAAAAATATGCAAATTATAATACCAATAACCTAAAATGTGAGGTGATGGAGAAGTAAAAGTGTAAAGTTTATACATCTCATTGAAATTAAGTTATCATTTTAAATAGTGTGTTATCAGTTTATTTTATGCAAGTCTCATGATAACCACAGAGAAAATCCTTAATAATTACTCAAAAGGACATCATGAAGAAGTCAAAGCATACTGTTACCAAAAGACATGAAAGCACATAAAAGAGACAGCAGGATAACAGGGAAGTTTATTATATGTTCACAATTTTTACCTTACCATACTCAAGTTTTGTTTTGTTTTTTGTTGTTGTTTTTTAAGTAAAAATGCTTTAAGCATATCTCTCTTGGAAAAAATTTTTTTTATATTTATTTACTTATTCACTCATTTCAGGTTAAAATAGGAAATATCAAGTCTCACTCATGCATATTATCAATATTCACTTATGTTCTTGCTATGATCTACACTAATTTTGTTTGCTAGTTCAGCTCTCTCAGCTAAAGTCATAGAATGCTCATAAGCTCCAACAGAATATAAACAAAAGTTGCTTTATTATTTACCCATTCTTTGGCATCTGCTGCCTCTTAGAGGGTGGGATGGACAAGTGTAAGCCCACTGAAAGCAGTCTGTAATATCAACAGATATGATATTACCTTGAACCCATTATAGTGAAATGCATTTTAAAATATAAATAGCTATGGGTTTTAAATATTTTTATGTTTGATTTTGAAGTCATATAGGGAATGTGTATGTAAAAATGTTTGCAAGTCAAATGGCTTTTTCTGTGTTAAACACATAGAAGGGTTCTTGGTTTATTCAGTACATTAACTCAACTTTTAAAAGAGGTAGAGAAAACAATCATACATGCAATTATTTTGCTCATGTGATTTCTATCATTTGTGCATCCTAAGTTCAGAAGGATATCAAGTTTGACCAAGGAGAGAAATTATCAGAAGAGGGCTGGCAGGGCTGGAGAAATTGGAAAGAATGCTCATGAACCAAACAAATTTCTAGAGCCTTGACTAGGATGGGAGAAGCTGTGATCATATATGAAAAAGTGGGATGACCTGATGCACTAATTTTTGCTATATGTTCTAGAAGCATAAAGATAAAATTTTCATGTAACACAATTTTAAGGAACCCAAAGTACAGCGGAAATATTACATAACAATGTGAATCACGAAGAATATACCAATCATAATGCTATACTTAATCAGACTAAACTAAGAGTTTTTCAAAATTTACTTCATCATTTACACAATTGTTTGTCACTCTTTAAAGAGTTATATCGCAGATGCTTTGAAAAAATATAGTGATTTCAGATTGCTACCTAAGGAAAAATGTGATAATAGAATTTTTCTCCTAATAACCTCATTATTTCTGCCCATTTGAAGATTTTCATATTTTGATTTTTATCTTTTTTACTCTTCATAAAATATCAGTTCTTATTATTACTTATCTTGTTGATGTAGCCACTTTAACAAGTATGAGGTGATATTTCATTGTGCTTTTGAGTTGCATCTCTCTAATTGCTGGAAGTTGAGATTTCTTTTTTTCATCTATCTGTTGGCCATTTGTATGTCTTTTGGGGAGAATTGTCTGCTCAGGTCCACTGCTCATTTTTTAATTGGATTGTTTATTTTGTTGTTTTTGTTGCAGCTTTATTCACAGAGGCCAAGACATGGAAACAACTATTTGGCTATAAGAAAAAATGAGAATAAGCTGAAATGGCTCAGTGGGTTAAGTACTCACTTGCAGCCCCAGGGTCTGGGAATTGAGTCCCAGCCTCAGCCATGTAGAGCCATATGCTGAATTGGGGTGTGTTTCCCACATGGCAGCCCCCCGGGGATTGAGGGGATGAGCCTCCCATGCAGTAGCCCTAGGCTCAGTTCCTGCCCTGTGGACCCCTGCTTACCTGTGTGGAATGAAACTATGTGGAAAACTGATGACATACAACTATGGAGACTGCTCTGGGCCCTCCCACTTCTCTCTGTCTCTTTCTGATTCTGTCAAAAACAATAAATTAATCAAAAAGAAAAAATCAAAATACTGCCATTTGTGAAAACATGGATGTATCTTGAGATTATTATGCTAAGAGAAATAGGTCAGACAGAAAAATTCAAGGACCATACGACTTCCTTCACATGTAGGATATAAAACTGAAAGAAACAAAGATAAACAAACAAAGAAACAGAATGCATAATGTATTTTAGAATCGTACACTTGAAACCTATATAATTTTACTAACCAATGTCACCCCAACAAATTTAATTTAAAAACTTTTAGTACTGCATCTAAAACTTAGTTATGTTAATGCTGAAATCAAACAGACCACCTCTTGCCAAGATGAGCAGTACCAGAGGATTAGAAGAAGATCTATGGAGTATCATGTAGCTAAGTTGCATTTGCTATCAGTGCATAGACACTTGAGAAAAACCTTGTTCATGAACCATAGTGAGGAATGGTCAGAGGACAAACAGATGGTTACTGATTGCCAACCAGGATGGTGTTGTAAGGAAAATTTAATTTTGAGGTGACCATGGCAAGAATATATTTTTTCTGTCATTAATATAATTAGCATTTTTAAATTTCCATCAATTACCACAAGAAACAACACAGAGAAAGCAGTCAAAACAATCTCTCTGTAGGATTAGAACTTTCAAAATTATAAAGGGAATTAAATAGATCAGTGTAAGAATACCTAAACAGGGGGTGGCGAACCTATGGCACGTGTGCCCAAAGTGGCACGCGGAGCAATTATTTCGGCACGCAGAGCTGTGAATACCATTTAAAAAATTATTGTTTATGCTCTTATAGACATAAAAATAATTGATACCTCTATCTCACTCGATGGGTTGGCACGTGAGTCACGCGAGTATACTCTTATTTCATAAATTTTGACACTCAATCGCCAAAAGGTTCGCCACCCTTGATCCTAGACACATACATACTTATTGATAAAATATTATCTTTTTTCTTACCAGATAAAGGGGTTTGACCTCATTAGGTCTCTTTTGGATAACTTGGAAAAATGTGTGTGAAGAAGTCAAATTCTAGAAGAATTGAAAAGATGTAGAATATTGGGTTGGAGATATCTGAAGAGGGTGTGGTTAGGCTGTGTTAGGGATTTCATGTAAAAGATCATTGATGAGGCAGAATACTAAGTGTGAGAAAGCATAGCTGGAGGAGTAGGCTAGGAATAGGAGTATATAACAGAGAGGAAGGATGGGTTTGACCATTATAGTCCAGCAATGCCCAAGTTTGAAGTGGGCTGTATCTTTTTTAATACTTTTCATTTCCACATATTTTTCTCAAATTATCTCATACACTAAGCAAAGGAAGGTTGTTTAGGTTTCTTTAGTTAAAAGTTGTAGGTTACATTTTAGATATCGATCCTTACCAAGAATATCTGATATAAATTTATAACTGATGGAAAAAAATTGATGTTTATAAAGTTCTCAGTGAGTCTAAAGTACATGTTATTCAACTAAAATGACAATTCTAAAAGATGATTGGTATTAAATGAGTAATATATCCTATGCTTGTGGTTGTGTATATGAATACACAAAGACTGTCCAGAAAGTATCTAGCCATGTTACCGTTAGGATTATACTGACAATGGCTAGATATTTTCTGGACAGTCCTTATACAGGCATATGCAAAAATAATGTTATTTTATAAATACAACATATTTGAATGCACACACACATAATAATTTACATTTTATTGATATTTAGCAGTAATGTACACTCATATTTGTGTATTCTGTTAAAGACTAGTTATTGGCTGAATATATTGGTTTTTAACTCTGCTAAGCCAATTTTATTTTATTATTGTTTTTGATAGAGATAGAGACAGAGACAGAGAGAGACAGAGAGAAGGGGGAGGTCCCAGAGCAGTCTCCATAGTTGCATATCATCAGTTTTCAACATGATTTCATTCCACACAGGTGAGCAGGGGGCAGCTCATGGCAGGAACCAGGCTGAGGGTCTTTCGCATGGGAAACACGCCCCCATAAGCAGGGGGTCGAAACCAGTGGCCTCCCATATGGGAAGCTCACCCTGGTGAGAACCAAACTGGGGGGCACACCTCAATCCAGCATACGGGTCTTCACAGGCCGGGGCTGAAATTCAATCCTTGTACTCCAGGGCTGCAAAGTGAGTGCTTAACCCACTGAGCCATCCCGGTTTCCCTAATTTTGTCTTTTACTTAAAACAAAACCTAGTGATGCAGCTCACCACATTCAATTTTATTTTAGTTGTCATTTCTGAAAAGGAGCAATTATTATTATTCCCCAAATCTCTAAAGAACTCTCTAAATACATATAAACACGATACACAAAACTCAAAAACAAACAAACAAACAAACAAAAAACAAAGAGGCAAAATATCTACACTAATACTTCATCAAAAATAATTTGCAGATGTCAAATAAACACAAAAAATAATGCTCAATGTTAAGGTCACATTGAAACCAAAATAAAATTTTACTAGATGCATATTTGAATGGCTAAAATTAAAATATCCAGCCACACCAAGTGTGGGTCAAAATGTGGAGGAACTTCTCATACACTACCAATGATGGAAGACAAAGAGTAGATATTACTACTCAGCTCATATGACCTACCATTTGCACAGGCAGGAAAAGTCAGGGGCACTAAAGTCTAATTCACAAAAGTGATTACCAGGAGAGGACTGAAGAGCTTAAAGTGCTGATACATAGTGCAACATTGATACAACTCAAAAGATTATGTACAGTGAAGGAAGTCAGACACAATATATTACATATTGCGTGATCAAATTTGTTTTGAAATATCCAGAATTTGATAAATCCGTGGAAACGGATGGCAGATTGGTGGTTTACAGGGTCTGTGGGTAGGAGAGAATGAAGAGAAAATGTTTGACAGATAAGGATTTTACTTGAAAGTGATGAAATGTTTTGGAACTAAATACAAGTAGTGGTTGCAACACATTATAAAATGTACAAAATGCTACTGGAATTTTTACTTTAAAATAGTTAATTTTATATTATGTGAAGTCTACCTCAACACATTATTATTATTTTTAATATTGAAAGCCTTCTTGAAGATATGACTGATTCTAGGACTAGGGTATGAAATATACAGGATAAGCTGGAACAGCACATAGATCAGAAAATAAGAAAATATATATATATACATATTACTTATATATTTTATATATGTTACATATTGTCGTGCATGATAAGTGTGCACAGCAGCCAATGAATAGTTCCCAATAGCCAAAACTTGAACAATTTGACTAACAAAATAAAAAAGACTATTAGAATACAACACAAAATATAAAAAATATATGTTGATGAGTCTATACATATTTTTAAAGACATTGAATACCGTACATAAATAGAAAAAAAGAAGCAAATCTCCCTTGGAGAAGAATTTTAAATAATTGTTAGATGCTCCACCCTTAAGCTGGTGCGACCTAACTGCTCACTATTTAAGTGTTGGCTGATTGTTAGATCACTGCCTTTGAAAGTTTACAGAATAGAAAAGGAAAGAAGAGTAACCTTACACTGGAGAAATTTGATAAATACAACCTCAGCTCTGTGATTAAGATTACCACCAAAAGTGATTAGTTGTGTTGGTAGTACAAGTATGTATCCTGGGTAATATGGCACTTTTCCTCAATGATCGTTCTTTTTAAGTCCACTGCCACCATTTACCTCTGAGAAAGCTTTAGTTAAATCTCAATTGAAAAACATTCCTCAAAACTCTCAAGGCCTTCAAAAAAGAGAAAAAGTCTGAAAAAAGCCACAGAAAACAGGAGCTTAAAGAGACATGGTAACTAAATATAATGTACCTTCTATGAGGTCTTTAAACAGAAAAAAAAAATGATATTAAGTTGAAAACTAAGAAAATCCAAGTAAACCATAGACTTTAGTTAGTAATGATGTATCAATATTGGTATATTGTGAAAATATATCATCATTATTGTATGATTTTAATAATAGGAGGAAATGTGTAGTATATGATAACTTTATCCTCAAATTTATTGTAAATCTAAAGTTATTCTAAAATTAGAACTTTATTAATAAAATATTTTGTGCCTATAAAAACTAAAACAGGAATGGTGTTAAAATATTTTATTCTTCTACCTTACTACATATCATTTTGTATTTGATAACTTGTTAAAAATAAATTTTGAATGCTTATTTATTTATCAAATTATTTTAAGTGTCATTTGGATTACATATACAATTACCATTATGATTGTAGAATTTTTATTAGTAGGTGTGTGGTGTGTGTGTGTTCCCAATAATATCACAGAGAAATAGCACAAGTGTTTACATTTCTTTGACACATTTACAAAGCCATGCATAAGATATTCATTCCAGTCAACAAATGCATAAGCTATACATTAAGAAAAACACACTAAAATAGATGTCACAAACTAATAAGAATTTAGTACCTGTTGTTATCATCAACACTCCTGATTCCGTTATTACACTGTAACTGTGGAATAATTTAAAATCATTTCCATTTGCTATCCATGTCTTCTTGCCAAGTGGCTGTTAATAATCACTACCTCTTGAGTGAGATGAAATGTTATACTTCCTTACATTTTATGCTTTAAATTTTATTTTGCTGTACTCTTCTAAGATAACAGCTTCCATTCAAAACATTACATTAAACTTTAAGTTATGGAAGCATTTGTGAAATAACTTATCTACATTCAACATCCTCCTTTCACTGCCGTACTGTATGTCATGGTGTCATATGTAAACTAAGATATACTGTGAAATTTAGCTATCTGTTATTGATGAATCACATAATCATTTAACCACAATTAGAAACAGAATAAATTGCAGCTGCTTCAAATTCTGTTAGCTCATGAAGATGTACTTGAATGTCAAAATATATTCATAGGAAAGGGAAAAAAATAGCATAAGTAATTTAATTGAGCTGAATTTTTATATTCCACTAATGGATGTAATCACTGTTCCACTGACAGCATAAGTCATTTTTGTGCACAGCAAGAAACCACTGGAAAATGTATTTTACCCATTATACGCCATAGTAATATTAATTTATCAACACCATCCACCTCCTATGATCCAACTCTCTTGGAAAACTATTTGTCTTTTGGTCAATTTCAAAATGCAAATTGATGTACTTAGTTAATTTGCCTGGCACAAAATTGTATTTCCTTTAATATACCTAGCATATAATTTTACCTTGCTGATCTTCTGGAAATATATACAATGTTTTTTGTTTGTTTGTTTGTTTTTCGGAAGAATTAAGCCTGACTTTCTTAGTTTGCAACAATGAAACAACATTATCTGGTTTCAATGGATTTTTCCAAAATATTTTAAACTGTGGTGCAGTGGTTAAGAGCACATGCTCTTGAAATAGGAAGTTTTATTCTGAATCAAGGCACTGGCATTTACTATCTATGTAACTTCAGGCAAGTTATTTGGTCCTGTTGCAACTTAGTGTCATTATCTACAAAACAGTGATAATTATACATGTCCTTAATCCCTTATGAAACTCTTGGTTTCAATGTATTTTGGAGTTAAAAATTTAAAAATTTATTTGAAAGGTAATATGATGCATATACCCAATATTATGTATGATTCTCAGAGGGACTGAGGACTTTACTTCTAATAAAAAACATTAAAAATTTTTCAGTAAAACAAGCACATATCTCTGCTAAGATATGGTGAGACTATAAGTATCCGTGTGTCAATTCATAATTGTTCATTAACATTATGAAGGAGTTTCTAGTGTTCCAGATCAAGGACAAGGAAATGTGAAACAGTTATAAATATGGTATAGTATTTGGAAAGTTAAATTGGCTGTAATATATGAAGCTCTTACAACATTGGGCACCTAGTGATAAACTCTACATGTTTTGCCTCTATAATGATCATTTCTATTGTTTTCCTAACAAGAGTCCACCATTACTGCAGAATCAACTACTGTCCCCTAATGACACCATCCATATTTTCATATTTGTGTCCTATGACATTAAGTCATTGCATTTTTTTTCTAATATTCATAGTTCATAAAATTTTCTAAGCCAAGATTAATTTTACTGGACTTTTAAATATTTTTCAATCCCCAGCTCATATTATTTTTCCTCTAAATTAAACAAAATGCTTTTTGAATAAAAATTCTACTTAGATTTGTATATACAGGGTCCAACAGAAGTGATAGCCTTTTTAAAGTTAATCAGCTTATAAAAAAGGGGAATTTTTTTCTTTTGGACCCTGTATATCAAGAGTGATAAAAAATACAGTGAATATTTAAATTAAAAAATTATTACAGAAATTCCCATCCAAGCACTTCCCCCTCACTTTGAAAATACTTATACCATTGCTCTTGCCACTTTCAAAGCAGTTCTGGAAGTCCTCTCATTATTGTCTGAGACATGGGCAAATGGTTTCATGCTCCATCATGACAACTCTCTGTGTCACACATCACTTCTGGCATAGCGATTTCTGTCAAATCAAAACATTATGGTGTGTCCTCATCTACCTCATTCACAGGATCTGGCATCGTGTGACTTACGGCTCTTCCCCAAGTTCAAAATGACCATGAAAAGTAACGCTTTCAATTGATTCAGAACATCGAGGCAGCCATGACAACGCACTAAAGACACTCAAGAAGGCTGACTTCTGGAACTGCTTCAGAAAGTAGCAAGAATGATGGGTTAAGTGGGTTCGAAGTGAGAGGGGTAATTAAAGGGGATTAATGGTAATGTGTCTTCTAATGTAATACTTTTTTAATTTACACATTCCTGTATATTGTGATCATACCTCACATACTCACATATACTTACCGGTATATATTATATGTAATAATATACAGAGGGTGCCAAAAAATGTATGCCCATTTTAAGAAAGAAAAAAACTGTATTAAAATTTGAATACTCAGTATATACCAATAATAAAAGACAAAGAAAAACTATGTTTGACTTCTGCAATTACAAGAGGTGTTCCAAGTAGTTACCATCAGCATCCAGTTTGATTATGACAAACTATTGCTTAAATAATATTGACCAAAGTGTCCACTTGTATCACTGGGCATTATGTTTCAATTTACAATGAGTCTCAAACTTAACACGAATGTGTACAATTAATGAGCATGTTGGAGGTTCTGTTGAATACTCATGCCTCCATTGTTGTACTTCCACAACGTTCTTAAATGTCAAATACCACTTCCAAATGGTCTTGTGCTCCTTAAATGACAACTGTGCTACCGCCATTTTTTTTCATTGTATTGTCTGTCACATGGTGAATCTAGCACTCATTTGAACAACACCACTGTTGTGCCGAATGAGATCACCCGCGAGACAGACAGCCACGACACAGAAAATTTGGTGGAATCAGACCCTCTTCTGCCAATTGGTGAGGGAAATTTTTATTAGCAGATTCGAATCTGGGCTGCCACCCCGGTTTCATCCGGGAGCAACAAGCCCTGACTTACACCAAGTTTGCCTTTTTATACATAATTTAAAACA
>PVKE010029496.1:0-20213 GCA_004027555.1 Craseonycteris thonglongyai | reverse complement strand
CTCAGATGAGGGATTATACGATTGTTTCTGGTCGTGAAAACTTTGGCATTTTCCTTTTGTTGTTAACACTGATATATCACAGAGTAATAAAATTACAGAGTTACAGTTAATTGTTTTACAGGGAAGAAAGCTAAAGTCTAGGGCAAGCTTGTCCAACCCACAGCCCAGGACAGCTGTGGATGTGGCCCAATGCAAATTTAGAAACTTTCTCAAAACATCATGAGATTTTTTTAAAGTTTGTCAGCCATCGTTAGTATTAGTTTATTTTAAGTGTGGACCAAGACAGTCCTTCTTCCCATGTGGTCCAGGGAAGCCAAAAGTTTGGACACTCTTGATTTAGAGAAATTATTTACCCAAGGACCTAGAATGAATGTTGATCAAGTCAAAAGATAATTCATATTCTTTATCGAGCAACCTGCCTTCTCTAGAGCTGTGTAATGAATTCATCAGATATCTCTCCCTCTCTCTGAATTATTGGGAGACAGGAAAATGACATTGGTCCCACCTCTGCTCCTCTGGACTCCATGACCCAGGTTAACCTGCATCAGCGCTCCGGGTTGTTTTCTTACCTGTGAAATCCAAGGCCAGGACAAGTGGGATCCAAGTGCCCTGCTCTCTGACCTCATAAGAATCTTTATCCTTTCTCTAGGGTCCTAGTAGACCAACTGGAGACTGGAGAGAGAGCTATACAGTAAAGGGAGCTGGCTAGAAAAGGTTATGTCCTTCCTCACTGTTTGCCAGCCCAAGCTTCCAGACGACTGTATTCTTGGAAACTGTTTGTTTGTTTGTTTTTCTTGATTTAGGGGCATTTTACAATAGTCTTACTTTAGTCATATTTTATACTGTTTTTCCTCTGTAGCAGAAATGGACAGATTACCTGTCCTTTAAACAGTGCTTCCATAGACCATACAGAATTTCCTTAGAAACCAACTCAACCTTGCTGATGGTTTTAAGTAAATGAGCTGAATCTTACAGCCAAGCCTCAATGCAAACAAAAACATTTTCTGGTTGAGCATTTTCTGGTTTGTTCAACTGCATTACAGGACTGCCTTAAAAAAAAAATAGTTCAAACCCACAGAGGAATAAAACACACATCCTAGGATGACAGTTTCCAGCCACATTAGTTCAGATCACCAGGGGAGAAAAGTGGCAGGGCTCTCTTTGTCCCAACCATCGTCATCTCCAGATACTTCTCTTGTGTTTTTCTGCTACTTTAATTTCCCCACTTCCAAATGGGGGTCGGGGGAGAGGTTAATAGTTTCCATGAGTTTAGACTGGGACCAGAAGCATACTAAGCAATTTCAAAACCTCCAGCAACCGCATCTTTGAGGAGAGAATGGTGATGGATTTACCAATTCGTCTTGGGATACATTCCAGAGGCAGGGGAGTCAGGCCAGCAGTGCTCTGCGGGGTGAGGTGTAAACAATAGTCCTTCCTTCATTCTTTTTGCACACGTTTATTCCGGGTGTATTTTTATTCCAGGTAGTAGACTGGGTATAATATGGGAAAGAGAAATACATGGTTAAGACATAATTTGGCCCTTCATGAAACTACAGTTTAGTCGAGGAAATAGACATATATGCAAATAAGGTGACTACTATAAGTGCTGCAAGCAATGTAAATAATGTGCTCAGGAACGGGAGAAATAGAAGCAGTTTATTTAAAATGAGGGCATTGAGGAAGGCTTCTCTGTAGAGTTGCCTTCTGACCCATTCCTTGAAGGGTCAAAATGACAAAGTGCAATTCATTCTAGGCATGAGCCAATGCCCAGGACTATGGAAGTTTCTGATAGGTTTAAACAAGTAGAGCAGGCTGAGACATGAGAGGAATCAGCCTCGAAAGGGAGGTTGGCATGTCAGATTGGAACTAGATCTTTTTACATTGTGGAGCTATATGAGTTTTTACTCATCAGAAAATTACTTGGTCACATCTCAGTTGGGAAAGAAAACTGGAAGTCACTTTGGGGTTGGGGAAGTATCACAGAAGAGAAATGCAAATAAGGGAAGTTCGTCAGAGACCATGGCTATAGTTGAGATATCAGCACACTACAGTAGTTATCGGGCCACAGGACTTCTTTCCTAATGGCCATTTAAAGGTTCTCATGGTCAAAGGGCAGTTACGCCTTAATTTCCACATCCCTTCCAGTTCTGCATTTTTCTAGACAGATTATTCTAGACTGTAAATTCAGTGAGTCAATTCAGACAGCTCAGTTAGAATTTAGCATATTACATGTGAAATGTGGATGTTCACTAAGAGATTCTGGGGAAGGATTGAACAATAACAGCTAATTTTATCGATCTTCCTCAGTCTTGATTCAATAAATGGTATTCCCTAGGCTGACCAGACATGCTGTTTTAAGCAGGACCTAAAACAGTGGTACCATCCCATTTCCAATGGTACACATGATCAGCCTAGTCTCACTGGGCTAAATTCAAGGTGTCAGTAATATAGTAAAGGGTGTCCCAAAATTCATGCAAGATTTGAATTTTGCGTCATTTGTGCGGTAAAGCGTTGCCAATGAAAACAAAAAGACAGCGTGACAGCTGGCAGTTCAGGGTTATTAAAAATGAAGCGCTACATGAAAGAGAAAGAACAATGTGTTTTCATTGTTGAGCAATGAAAATTTACAATTTTTAATTATAAACCTGTGTTTTCTATCAAAATTACTTCTTGTGTGAATTTTGGGAAACCCTTTACAACTGGTCAGCCTACCTTTAAGGGGGTATGTATTTTTTAAACTCGGTGTATTTTTAAAGCTAGATAAATTAACTTGCTTAACTCACTGCTCATACCTGGAAGCCCTCTCACTTCAACATTTCCATTAAGAAGTCACAACACTAAACTTGGAGATGGTGTTTGAATCAAGGGTGTCAATGATGAAAAGCCTCACTGACTGTATTGTGCTCTGGTTGGGGTCTGCAGCCAGCATGCTCTTTGAGTCTCAGTCATCAGATTGACCACTGTCTAAAATGTTAGGGGCTGTTGTGACCCCACTACATTGCTGATGAGAATGTGAGTTTTAGAAGAAATAGTGAAGCATTCTTCCACTTAAAAAAGCTGAGCTGTATAGGTCAGGGGTCAACAGATTACAGCCATGGGCCAAATCTAGCCTACCACCTGCTTTCATAAATAAAGTTTTATTAAAACATAACCAGCCCATTTGTTTACATACTGTCCATGGCTGCCTTCTCACTACAGCAAAACTGAGTTGTTGCAAGAAAGCCATAAATATTTACTTTATGGCCCTTTCCAGAAAAATCTGCCATCACCCCTACTATAGTGGAAAAAGAACAAGTAAAGGAATCAGAAGACGTGTTTTAAATCCTTAGAAATCCTGGGTGACCTTAGAAAAGCCACTTAATCCGTCTGATTGCATTTTCCTCTCTCTATAATAAAGATACACCCCTTCCTCTGCCTACTGACTATGATAAGCATATGAACCAATATGATCTGTAACATTGCTTGTCATGCTGTAAATTACTATATAAATGGAGCCTCAAGTCCTGGCTTATCATTGGCCTTTTTCTCTTCCTCTCCAGAATACCCTGGAGCAGTGTAGTGTGTGCTCCAAGCCCATCATGGAGCGGATTCTCCGTGCCACCGGGAAGGCCTATCACCCTCACTGCTTCACCTGTGTGATGTGCCACCGCAGCCTGGATGGGATCCCGTTCACCGTGGACGCTGGTGGCCTCATCCACTGTATCGAGGACTTCCACAAGTAGGCAATCAATCTACTCCCCCCCACCCCCACCCCACTAGCCTGCCGGTCTCTTCAAAGTCTGTTCTCACTGCCTGGCATCTGTGCCACATATTCTTCTCTCGGAACTATAGAATCTAGGGATTTGGTAGGACTTTAAAAAGAGTTTATGTTTCTCCTCATCCAGTGCAGAAATTGATGTCAGGCCTTCCATGTGATCTGTCCAGGCTGGCCTCGGCTTCAGGGCTTTCCTGGGTCTTGTTCATGGCATCTTTGTGTGTCTCTCTAGTGGTGAGTAAGTTCACTCAGCTACAGAGTATGTGTCTTGAAAAGAGGCAGGATCCTGGGTGAGCCCTCCCTAGCTTAAACATAAACAAGATGTGTGACTTTGAACAAGTTGCCCAATTTCTCTGAGCTTTTCTGTTTGCTCATTAGATCAGACCCTGTCTTAAAGCTCTCCAACTGTAATAGCCCAGGGTTCCTTCTGTGGCCTGCGCTCCCTACATAGTAGCTTATGGGGGGAGGGACACAGAGAACATTTAGTCATTCTTACTAATACAAAACTCTCACCTACTCAGAGGTGGTTGAAAACTATTATTGGCCCATTCACTCGCCCTCATCACTTTCCCCCACTGAGATCTTCTCTTTCTCAGGATATTTTCTAGTGAAATGCAGTATCGTTCTGCCTTTTGAGGAGGATTAGAAAGTAGAGCCATAAGGACAAGACCATACTCATGGGTCTGGAAAGATATGCCCCTACTTTCTCAGTTCTCTCATTTGTAGGTTCCTCTGTCCTCTATTATAGCTGGGGTTTTCATGAAAATTGCATGGTTTTGTGTTTTGCTTATTTTTATTTGGCCAGTTAGTTGGTTAATTGGTTGGTCACTTTTATTACGTATTTTTTAGGAACAGTATGAAAATTATAGATGTGGTTTATAGGCCCAAAGGCTTTCTTGACTGTATGTGCTGGGCGCGGGCTTTCCGAACAGTCTGAGGCTCTCAAAGAGATGAGGCTCATATGGCTCACCAGTTTGGGGATGTGTTCTAGGGCCTCCAGATGTGCAGTCTTGTGGGTTAATTTTCTCTGCTCTGTTGATTGTCAACAACCAGGAGGTACTTGCCACAAGCAATTTGGGGACCTGAGACTAATAGTATAAAAATGAATTTCCTAACCACTTTGCAAGTTGCAAAGAAAGTGAAAACCTCACCAAAAGACATGAGGCTGAATGGATTTTTAAAAACCCAGAGGCAGACATTCTCCACTTGAATTAGACAAGGAATGTTCACTTTGGAAGGGCAGTCACAGCATAAATTGTACTTCACATTATTGATATTTTTAGCTCATAATTACACATGAAAAAAAAAAAGAAAACCGGCAGGGAGGATATTTCTATCATGGTTTCTCTCCTTTCTGAGCCTGACCCTAATCCAAGAGAGAGTGATAGATCTAATCAGAGCTCATGTGTTTCTGTAGCTAAAAAAGAATAATATATTATACCCTCAATTAAAAGAGGAAATCAGTTTTAACAAATGTAAGTTTGTACATATGCCATTTATTTTTTATTTCTAGGAGTGGGGAGCGTAATTAGGGGCTTGTGACTGGTAGGTGACATACCATATTTTTCTCTGTGTATAAGATGCTTCCATATATAAGGCAAGCCATATTTTTCTAGCCCAACATTACAAAATCAATGCCTGGGTTACTTCTGTATATACAACGACCCCCAAATTTTGTTCTAACAGTTTTAGAGTAAATCATCGTCTTACAAGTATACACAAAAAAGTATAAGTGTATGGGTCTGAATGCTCCAGAAAAGCAGACTTGAACAACTGAAAAGGAAAATCATATCAAGCCTCCAACTCTCTCCCTATCACCACTAATTTAGTGACAAGTCAAAACACAAATTATTTCTTTTAAAAAAAAAAAGGTTTTCTGCATGATTAGCAATTATCTAAGGGAAGGAGTTTTTTGGTCTTTCCCATACTTCTCAAAGGAAAATATAGGAAAAATTTTGCAGAACTCTGTTTCTGAGCCTTGAGAGTACTAGAACACAACACAGCTAAAAGTCCAACCCAGGTGACCATGGCAAGGCTAAGCAGAAAGGTGAAAGAGGAATACAGCCTCCTGTAGCCAGTTTTTTCAGAGCCTTGTTCTTGCTCATTCAGAATAGGTCTCCATTTGTGAGCTTTTAGAAAATGTATTTTAGTTCAATTCACCCACATCTACAAAGAGCCCTCTGTGTGCCCATTACGATGCTAAGTGCTAAAAGAGAGCTATAAGAGGAGAGAAGGTGCACAGATGGAAATTGTACAGATACATGGAAGGAAACTGTTCTCAATAAGGGAACTTGACAGGAGAAGAAAGTACAGAATATGTGTGATATTGGGCAGGGAGGACCCAATACAATGAGATAGGCACCATCAGAAGAGACTACTTGGGCAGGCTTCTGGAAGCAGAATTTCAAGAGTGTTGTAAGTAGGAAACAAGGAGATTCCTGGCAGGAGCAACTCAGGCCATAAATGAGAGCATGGAGTTAGGAAAGGCTTCTTTGCATTCAAGGAAGATTTGCTGGGCAGTGACTAGAGCATCCTGGGAGCAGGGGTTAGGGTGAGATCCTAGAGGCCCATGCTAGGGATTATGCTCACCTGCTGACAGTCCTGTCTTTTGTAAACCAAACTTTAATGTGCTTGCAAGCCTCTTGAGGATCTTGTTAAACTGTGGAGTCTAATTGAGTAGATCTGGGCTAGGCTTTAAATTTCTGCATTTCTAACAAGCACCCAGAAGGTCTTGCATTGCAGTTGAACTAACAAGTTTCTGAAATACTATTTAATGCCATCCTCTACGTAACAACCTTCAGTCAAGGTTGACTTAAGTCCTCCAGTCTATTGGGTGGGAACTCTTTCCCATGTGTCATTTCAGAGGACTGCTCAAACTCAGTCCCTGGTAAGATGACTGTGTCTCACCACTCCAACACACACACACACACACACACACACACACACACACACACACACACACTCCTATTTCACCTAAATGGCCATCTTTCAAGGCCCGACTCAATTACCATTTCCCTAAGAAACTTTCTTTGATCCTAGCCCTTCCCTATCTCCATGTTTCAATTTACATCCCTGTCTCTATGCTATATAGTTTTGTAATTGTATGTAGGTAGCAGTTACTATATTCTGACTAGTAATAAAGAATATACATATGTACATGCACAAGCACACGTGCACACACCCATAAAATTTTACAGGAACCACCTTAAATCATGTTTGCAGTATAAGATACACACACACACACACACACACACATATATGTAAATGAATAGAACAAATGCAGAAATAGCTAGAACTCCCTTACCAGTCTGACTTCTGGAGTCCTAGTTTATGTGTGCATTTCCAGTGCCAGTCCAATGAGCCCAGAAAAGCAGGCTTATTTAACTGACCCTTTCATTGTGTTGAGCTCTTATTTCACTATTTGTGCTTTCTTATCCGGCATAGTACGCTCATCCATTTCTTTGTTTCATCTGCATCCATTGATTGCCAGAAATGTGCCAGAACACATGATGATTAAGACCATCCCTCTCTGAGCCTTAGCTCCTGTGACTATAAAGTAGGAAAGATAAACGTCATTCCTTGTAAGGTTATGTCAGTAGTAAATAAGGTCAAGTGCTTAACAGGGTTTGGAATATAACAAGCACTCAATCAATGGTAGCTATTTTAGCCATCAAAAGTGTTATCAAATTTATCATTATTATTATTATTATTGTTATTGTTATTATTATTATCTGCTCAGTGAGCTGAACCTTGAAATAGACCACCTGGGGTTTTGAACCATCCTTGAGATGCTGGCCAAGAAATTCTGTGAGGACTGGGAAAATTATTTCCAGTCTCTTCCCATTGCTTTTTTCTATCATGAGAATGAGGCCAATTGCTAGGAAGGAATCATTGCTCAGCAAGAATACAGTTTGTGCTTTTCCAAAGAGGCAAGACCTTGAGATTGAACGTAAAGGCCCAAGTTAACATCTTTTTATAGAGCAATATGGCAAATATATCATTTACTTAGCTATAGCCTGAATTTCTACTCTCTGCATCAATCACAGTAGTTGTTTCTGGGGACTCAGAGATGGAGCAAATCCTATCTTTTGGACAGTCACAGTTTAGAGGTCCCCAAAGATATGCAAATAATTCCTACCTAATAGGCATATGCAATGAAAGTATTTTATCCTAGAAGAGTCAGTAATTCTACTTGGGGAAATTGGGAAACACTCATGGGTACAGTGATTGGAAAGACCTCACTGGATTTACAGTCACAATAAGGTTTGGGGAAAGGAAATTTTGCAGTTCATTCCAAAAGTCTGGTTATTTCACTACTGGTGACCCAGATTCAAAAATAATCAGGTAGTTCAAAGCAATTTTTTTATTTTTTTATTTTTTTTTTTTTGCCAGTGAGTGTAAACTTACTGCATAAAATACCAATTATAACAACACTGATGACTGCTGCAGTTACACCATGATACTTTCATTTTTCTTTTGTAGCAATCAGTTGATCTGATGCTTATTTCATATTTAGGCTTACCCTATGCACTGTTTTAAATGAGACAGAAAAAAAATGGTTCTGTCCCATTTAAAATGATGCATAGAATCAGCCTTTTAATATTTATTTAGATTGAAGCCATATGGATGCCTTTTGGGTGCTGCTGGGAAATGAATATGTACACATGGAGTATAATGTTTGTAAAAATGCCATGACGAGGGGAAGCCAGGATGGCTCAGTGGGTTGAGTGCTCACTTTGCAGCCTCAGGGACCGAGGATCGAATCCCAGCCCTGGCCTGTGTGGACCCATATGCTGAACTGGGGAGTGCCCCCAGTTCAGTTCTCACCGGGGTGAGACCCCAGCCCAATTTCTGCCCTGTGCAGCCCCATGTCCACCTGTGGAAAGAAACTATGTGGAAAAACCAATGATGTGCAACTATGGAGACTGTTCTGGGCCTTCCCCCTTCTCTCTGTCTCTGTCTCTATATCTCTTTCTCTGTCAAAATCAATAAAAATATGGGGGAAGCCTGGATGGCTCAGTGGGTTAGACACTCACTTTGAAGCCCCGGGCACCGAGGATTGAATTCCGGCCCCGGCCCGTGCGGACCCTTATGTTGAACTGGGGAGCTCCCCCAGTTCAGTTCTCACCAGGGTGAGACCCTGGCCCAGTTCCTGCCCTGTGCAGCCCCGCCCACCTGTGGAATAAAACTATGTGAAAAAACCGATGATGTGCAACTACGGAGACTGTTCTGGCCCTCCCCCTTCTCTCTGTCTCTCACTGTATCTCTCTCTCTCTCTCTGTCAAAAACAATAAATAAATCTTTTTTAAAATAAATAAATAAATAAATAAATAAATAAAATAAAAAAACAATAAAAATAAATCTTTTTAAAAAATGCCATGACAACCATAAAATTTAACATCATTAATCTTAAAACCATTACTGTGAAAAAAACTGACTTATACAAATTGTTTTTCTTTTATTTTTAAAAAAATTGTTTTAGGTCTTATCTATGCCCATTTCAAATTATGTCTCATTTCACACCTTCACAAATGCCACCCCTAATCTCTACAAGATACATGTGGATGCGTGGCCTACATTTGCAACCTATTCATCTGTTATGAAAAAAAAAATGTTATGGCTTTTGGTCAAAGTAAGGAAAATTAAGAGATTGGAAACTTATAATTCTCACCAACAATCTCAGAAATCAGCTGCATAGATATATGTTTTCATAAATACACACCCTTCAGAAGTGCTAAAATTCTTTAAAAAATAAAGAACTTGACAGCAGTTTAAGTTTCACATAACCAAAATGTAAGAAGTACAGACTGGCCCTAGTAAGTTTTGTGTAAAGAATATGTAAACTCACTAACTTCTGGTGTTTTGAGAAGATGGGCATTTGAGGTTTAGTTCCTAGAAATCAAGATACATTTCAAAGAAATAGGCTCTAGTATGTGAAAATAAGACAAAGTTACCAAACTCAGGGGGTGGTGGTTCTGGGTGGTGGGCACATGGTGTGATGCGTGGGTGATGTGATGTGGACTTGTGCATCTGGAAACTATCTAATTGTTACCAACCAATGTCACCCCATTAAATTTAACAATAAAAAAAAATAGCTGGATAGGGCCTGGGGAACACATGCAAAGGTCCAAAACAAGTGGGGACCACCAGGACCTTTCCTCCCCCCCGCCCCCCGGCCAACCTGCCCAAGTCCAGGGTTTGTGTTTGCAATCTGTCTACAGGTGAATTCCATGCCTCATAACAAATGGCCAATAGCTCCCAGGAGCACTCATGCATAAGGAATTCACACACTGACTCTCCTCTCACCCAATATCACAAAATTCATTATCTACAAGGAACTTAACTGTCACTTTTTTAGGAAGCAGACCCAGGAAAGGAAAGTGACTTGCTTAAGGTCACACAAGCATGGCAGACCAGATGTACTCTTGGTTTACACCTTTTATTTTAATCTCTGTGTTTCACCTCTTTGTCAGTGTCAATGCTTAGTATCTAACCAACAATCTCTCCATTTTCAGGAAATTTGCCCCCCGATGTTCTGTGTGCAAGGAGCCGATCATGCCAGCCCCAGGCCAGGAGGAGACTGTTCGTATTGTGGCTCTGGATCGTGATTTCCATGTTCACTGCTACCGCTGTGAGGTCTGTGGGCAACGGTCCTACACCTTGCGTGCTGGGCACTGAAAGGGCCGTTAGAGCCAGGTTTTCATAAATGTAGCAGATATGAAATCTGGGACAGCGCCTACTGGCTATGTTCACAGGACTTGAGTTTTAGATTGGACGTGGACATTTAATGCTAGTGATGTTGGATAAATCACTCTACCTCCCTCCGTCTTGATTTCCACACCTCTAAGAAGGTTTCCTTCTTAATGTCTCCAAATATGGCCATGCAACAAAAATGTGAGATTGTGTATTCAAGGACACTGAAAATCATAGAGTGCTAAGTTAGTAGGAAAAGGTATCATTGTTGTTGGTGCACTGAGTCTTTATCCATGGCTCTGATACTCCTGTGGGGCCAAAATGCCACTATTACCCATTGAGAAGGATAAGAATTTATTCCCCTCAGAGGGGCTGAAACTTCATGTTCAAAGTCATGCAGAGTCACTAAGTTAGGAAGTGCTGACTGATCATTTCACACAAGAGGTCAGGTGAGTGCTAAGGGCTATAGGAGAGTTCTGCACAAGGTGCCATGGGAATATATACAAGAGCTGTAATCCAGGCTGAAAGTGACAAGGAAGGCTTCTTGCCCAAGGGGCATGTAGTCATTTATACAGCCAAGGGCAGCAGGTCTTTGCCCTGTCATATCAGTCTCAAAAGGGTACCACGTTCAGAAAATGATTTTAACTGAGTTCTATACTAGTTCTGTCCTGTACCCAGACCCCCTGTTCTCAAGCAGTTTTCTTGTGATCTATACTTATATAGCTCTCCTGAGTCCAGCAGCTTCCAGCCCCCTCTTCTATCTGAAGGACAATATGTGCTGCCTCATTTCCACATCTTCATGAGATGGGCTCAGCTAGTCGCACTGAGATCTTCCCAAGACCCTGGCTGGCGCTGGAACTAATTCCGTTCCATCCTCTGCCTTTGCTGTAACTGACTGCCTGTCTTATGCAGTGTGCTGTGTTGTTTCCTAGAGCCCAAGATGCCTTAACATGAAAAAAAGATCATAGAAAATGACCAGTGTTCACACCAGATTCTATGACTAAAAAGGAGCAATGTCCAGCCATCCCCTTTAAAACTGACCTGAATCTTAAGGCTTTAAGAACTAGTAGATACTTTAGAGATCATTTTACAGATGAAAAGACTGAGGCACAAAGAAAAAAGGCTGCTTCCCAACATTCCTCACACACATTCCAATAGGCTTTGACTTTGAAGTGGTTTTGTTTTTTGTGCTGAGAGTTGCATGAAATGTCCCTTTCCTCGTTCCAGATTGAATGATAGCTGTGGAAATTCAGTTTGCTTTAAAAAGCTGAATTTATTTTTTTTTTTTTTAGAAAAATTGCTGTGGAATGGGTTCTCATCCTGTCATGGATGCCGCATCACACTGGAGGAATCACTTTCCTCTAAAATGAAGAGCTTGTGCTGGATGCCCCATAGGGCTCTTTTTGGCTGTAAAATTCAAATCATTGATAGCTCCAACATTGTGGTTGACTCTGGGCTCTTTCAGGAGCCCATGTGACTGTAGATGTCAGCTCATTAAATGCCCAAAATCATGTCATTTATAAAATGTCCATCTTCCTATTGTGATAACAATATTTTAAAGTTTCACTACTCAGTTTCTTAAATGCCTCCAGAGCTGCAAAGTATCTGCTTGCTCATTTTGGTGAAACCGATCTTCCCAGGGAACCCACTAGTGCAGCTGTTTTTCCTGCCACTGTATTCTGAGCAACACCCTTTTTGAACTTGAATTTCATTATGTGTCTAATGCAGACGGGAGCCCCAATGACCTTCTTACTGTCATGGTAAACAACAGAAGCGAGGCATGCAGCAATTGTGGCCTTTTGAGGGGCTTGCTGCTAAAGTTAGAAAGGGTACACACCACTAGATGAAGTATTTGTTTTCCCTACAGAAACCTGTTTCCTGCAAAAGTCAGGGCCACCATTGAACTGTTACATAACACTTTCCAAAATGGACCCTCAGATGTGCTACCAATAGTAATATAATTCTTTGCAGTTATGTAGCTTTTTTGCATTTTTTAAAAGTATGTTACATCTTTTGTCCTCTTTGATCCTCCCAACAGCCTGGAAAGGTAGGAAATGCAGGAATTATTTCCACAGTGGCTATCGGCCTTACCTGCAGGGAGGCAGACAGTGTCAGAACCAAGGATTGGTGCCCAGGGGGCTCTGTCCCTGCCCAGCCTCATTCTTCTACAGTACACCATGACCTCTCCTTCGAAGGACAACAAATCATGGCTCCCCACAATCCATAAGAATTTATTTTCTTACTATAATTGGAATAAGTATGCAGAACCCATGGGTGACTCTCCTGCTTAGCAGAAGTCACTTTGCAGCTTTGCTTTTGCCTAGAATGGTCAAAAAATTTGGTCCCTATTCCTGTATATTCCTTTTGAGAGATCCTTAAACTGATGAGAAAGGGTAATGATGAATTAATGATGAAGGATCTATTCTTATTTTCTCTTGTGCTTGATATCAATGTTTGGGTTAGGGGGCCAAGCTACAATTTGGGAGCCTAGAACCTTGCATTCTTCTCTTCCTGTACCTGTATTTCCTATTAAGTGACCTTAGGAGGGTCATTTTATCCTGTTCGCATATAGGTCTTCAATATCAAATTCAATGTCATTAAACACATACTTTGTTACATACTGGGAAAGGGTTGGAGGGGGTTGGTGGTATATGAAGAAGAAAGGTTGGTGGCCACTTATGGAGGCCTTGAATGGAAAGCTAAGGAATCTGGTCTGCACGTACATAGTTTACATTTTCACTTATGCCATTTCCATCTGTCCTCACTTTTCTAGGATTGTGGCGGTCTCCTGTCAGAAGGAGATAACCAAGGCTGCTACCCTTTGGATGGACACATCCTCTGCAAGACCTGCAACTCAGCCCGCATCAGAGTGCTCACTGCCAAGGCCAGCACTGACCTTTAAATTCAGTGACCCATTCCACCGGATAGTTAGTGACACTGCAAAGAATGAAACACAAGAAAAAATATAAGGAAAGAAGTAAGAAAATAGAGGAAAGGCAAATCAAGCTATGGGATTGTCCCTGTTCTTCATCTACTAGTAACCTTTCTATAGAAACACTTAGATTATGAGATTTTTTTTAAAGTTCTTACCAAGTACACATTGCACATTTAATCATGTAGGACCTTGATGGGCCTTGGTTCCCAAGGACTTGCACATTTTTACATGGATTATGCTCTATCCCATTCACTTCTGCATTCCTGTGACTCTTAATCCCTACGTTTGTCTCACTTTTCATCTGGTTGAATGGCTTTTTTTAGTGTGTGGTATTTGCTGTCACAGCTTTTCTTGGGCAAGTCTGCCAGCTCCCAGGTGCTTTTAGGCTTGAAGGCTTCATACTATTACTTTGTTGCCTGTGATCATAAAGGAGCACCTTTCTTTCTTCGGGCATTGAAATGCATATCTTTCTGTTGCTAAATCATTCATGTCCCTTGGGGGGGAATGCTCAGTTTATATGTTAGGTTGTAAAGAATTTAAGCTATATTTTTTATATAGATTAAAACAATCCCAAATCTAATTTGTGACCATTCAAATTCAAAATGTATAGTGACCAGTGGTTGGGGCTCATTTGAAAACAGATGTTAGTGAAAACGATCTGAACTCCAACCTTTTTTTAAAGAATGGACAGTTGAGATATGCTGGAAAATGCAGTCCAGAGCTATGTTTGAAAAGCACATTATTCCACAATATTATCTTAAGATTTCCCTTTTTCGTATTGACTGGATATAATAATACAGACAAACTTGGTTTTCTCTAGAATATCACATTTCCTATACTGTCTACTTTTAATATCAGAAATATTGACATGCTTTGTTCTAATCAAACAAAGACTAGCAAAACTGATTTTTTCTCTGATGAAAACTATCTATAAAAATAGTTCAAATTATTGAACTATTGTTTTTTCCCCCAGGCCCAGGTCCTTTTTTCCTGACAAGTACAAGTCAGGATGCACAAAATAGTGTAATTTTGTTTAGTTTGCTTTAAAAGGATAGGAAACCTTTAAAATGTTGTGAAACCACAGTTTCATTGTTCTCTTAATTCTTCTGCAACTCAAATTACACATTGTAGGAGATATTTTTCTATCATGGATGTGATACTAACTCTACACTTCCAAAGATAATCACTGAAAAAAAAAAATTGCCTTTCTGAGCTAAAAATATGCACCGGCTGCCTAGAATCTTTATTCAAACTCTATGGGCAGTGAACTGTTTGCTTGCTAATTGCAGAACTGTGCTTTCTTAGGTTCTAACATGTTTCTTTTAAGGAGAGACGCTTATCTTAATAATGGCAAGTTGCCATTTTTTTTAACTAATTACATATTTTGGATTGCGATTTCTTAAACCTCTCTTCAAATATTTCACAAGTATATGCTTTTAAATTATGAACTATTTTAAATATACACAAAATTATAAATAATAATATAATGAATTTCTATATATGTAACACCCAGAATAAGATATCAAGTATAACAAATATAATTACATTTCCCTGTGTATCCTTCCCTGATTCCGCAAATAACTTTTTCATGATCATAAAGTGATCAAGTCAGTTTTTTAGCCTGACTTAATTTTTATTTTTAACACCCAGAATAGAAATGAAAAATTACTTGTGCATGTTTCAAAGTGCAACTCATGCCTCAGGAATTCCAATTAAATGTATTTTGCTTAAGTACAAATAATCATAAAAACAATTCATTATTTTTCAATTAGAAATTCTTAAGCCTATGGTCACTAAAGCTCATCTAAGTTAATTTGTGGCTCTTTTGCTTTGGTCACCAAACAGTTTTGTTTTAGACCACCAGAGTTAGAGCTTTTTAAAGTTTCTTTTGACCACTGTCCTCTCCTTACCTGACTACTCTTATCCTTGATCTTAAATTTCTATAATGTGAAATACAATAAGATTCACTTTGGGCAGCATGTGAGTTTTAGGATAGAGTGGTGATTGTATCTCTGAATATCCGTCTTCCACATTAAAAGCCAGACCATGCTAATGACCTCAAAGAGCACTGACTATTAGACAATTGAGGTAATAATATAATCTGCTTGAATTGCTTCAGTAACTTGTTTTCTATGAAACACTTAGGAAAAACTATCCTTAGGCCAAAAGCAAAGAGCCCAATTTATTGAGAGCTAGATCTTTAACTCTTGAATAGCAGTCATCTTATTATACATTTTGCCAAAAAAGGAAGAACTTATGAAATATTTATACTATAAAAATGCAATAACATTCTACTTGTTTCTTCATTTAAATCCTTATGTAACTGAATGTTTACGAGCCAAAAAAAAAAAAAAAATTATACTAAGATGCCGTTACAGACCAATCACCGTGGCATTGCCAGGTTACTGCTTGCTTACAATCTTTATAGTACATTTTTGTCACATAACCTCAGAGTATCTTTACCAAAGATTTTTAAAGTAAATCACTTTTTAATATAGACTTATATACTTTTATATAATGAATGTGTACACATACATATGCAGAAATATTTAGATTTAGATTTTTTTTTTTCACAAGATATGATAAGGAAAGAATCCTGCAATATTTTATTCCAGGATTTCTTAAATATATGATTTATAGAGCTTTCATCTTTTCTGTTAATCATTTGATTTAAAAAAAAAATTTGCCAAAACACTCTTTACTGTTGTACTGACATGAAATTTTGCCTATAGCAGAGATATGAAATTCTTATTACCTTAATAATTATAATTATATTGTCTTTTGATATATTGTCTTAATTGTTGACCTTTAAATTTATAAATAATAGAAAAAATATATAGTGTTTATAAAAGAATGTTTGTAAAAAGTATACTAGGTTTAAAAATTGTCAAAAACACAAATATTTGGTCATTCTGTGTAAGATGAGAGATGAGTAAAAGGGGGAAAAACCCACTCTGTCTTGGGCTCTGCAGACCATTTCCAAGTCAGATCTTTTCATTGCGTGGACACCCCAGCTCATGTTAAGTCAATGTGGAGTCTCGTGTGCAAACGAAATAGACTTAAAAACTCAATAACTACCGTAGCTATGTGTCACAGCATAAAGCATCTGAGATGCTAGACTTTTCTACAGCTCACAGATGTGGGTTTTTTCCCCTGTCATTAATGTTATTTCTATAGGGGCAACTTCTCTAATCAAAATCACTTCATTGGGTGTATGCTGAGTAGTGCAGTGGAGTTACCACTACAATTATTTTCTCACTATGAAAGAGTCTTTATAGATGTTTATGGTGATGTTAAAAGTATATAAAACCCTAACTACATAAACGTGTTTTTATGTGGGTCCGGAGGAAGAAAGAGGGCACTTTTACCATAGGACTATAGTAGAGAGTTTTATGGAATATAGACAGGACTCTGAAAACACAGCTTTCAACAGTTTTCCTCATTAGTAAATATCTTATTGATGTGAACCAGCCAGGAATAACAACGTTCTTTCTATTTGATGTGGTATGGGCTCCTCTTGTCAAATCTGTGTCGGCTGCCCTCTGATCCCTCCATTATCAAGTTGCGAAAGGTGTTGGGGAAATGATGGCAGCTGCCAAGGAGATCAGGGAAATACTGATGTAACCTCACAGCCTCTCACCATTCCTCTTGGCGTGGAAAGGCTTTTTTCCCATATACATTTGTAGAAATATTGCTATACTACCTTAGTCTTTCACATTTGTAGTTTAAACAAGCGATTGTCCATCTGTTGCCTACAGCTACAGTACATGTGTGTTATGAAACATGACAGCATGCTCCATACCCTGCTGTAGCCATCTGTAGGAAACCAGTAGGCTGAAAAAGATATACCTCTGTGAAATGTTCCTCGAGTCTCTTTCCGGAGATCGTTCTTTTGGTGCACTTTCATGAGAGACAATCAGAAAGCAACATATGTGTGCCTTATTTTTAAAGAACCTTCACACTACTATGAATACTCCACTGAAGAACCTATAGCATTAATAATCCCCAAACCTCAAAGATAGACTCATCAAAAAGTCCAACAAAATCCTGAGAAATCTGTACTCTTCATCTTATTCTATCCTAATAGGATTTCTTTTCTCTTTTATCACTTGGAAGTACCTTAGGGATACCTAATTTGGGGAAACATTCTGATGGCTACAAGATGATGTATTGGATATTAATGATCACATTTGGTCTCACTCTGGTTTTAATCAGAAAATAAAGACAAGGCTTCACCTTGAGCCTTTAACCCCCATTTAGCCTATCCACTTTTTTATTTGCCATAGTTTTTTGGTTTGTTTGTTGTTATTGTTGTTGTTGTTTGTTTGTTTTTTAATTTAATAGTGGCTAGATCAAGATGAGAATCATCTGAGTCATTATGGAGCAATCATGAGCATGTCAGGTTGAGTTTTTGACAGATAACTACTGGTAGAATGAACTTTTTCTCATGAGGCTGTTGTTTGGTTAGCATATTATTTTAAAATTATGAAAAATTATCTGATTAAAACTATGCAAATTAGTGAGAATTTTTACTTTCTCTTTTTATTCTTTTCTCCCTGCTACTTCCTCCCTTTCTTTCTTTCTGACATTCTTTTCTTCTTCTCTTATTCCTTCCTCCTGTCCTACTTATTAATTCTATCTTGTTTGGATTTCAATAAATCAACCAGTACATTACAATCCTTATAGTACTATTCTTATATTAAGGGAAGAAGACTAACTTAAAATATATATGGCACCTTCCTTTAGAAGGGCGTATTTTCTAGATTGTGTTTATTCATAAAATGAGATGAGATAATAGTCTTTCAGTTTTATTTTAATGAGTTTTTTTCAAGGACTCAGAACATAGAATTCTTGGCAAATTTATTTATGACTACCCTTCTTTTCTCAGCTTTATGCAAAGTAATCTTTCTAAGACTAGGTTAAGATTTGTTTTTTTTAATACAAAGCATTTTGACCAAAATAAAACCATATTCTCAGTGGTAGCATGTTATTTTATTCCTTTGAGACTTGATGATTTTTCTTATGGCAAGGAAACACCATTATTCTTCTGCAATTTCTACACATATCAGCATATTGCCTATGAAAGTGATAGTAAATCTTAATAGTTGAATCACAGTGTCTTGCATGGGGTAAGTCAGCAGCAGAGTTTTTCCTGGAGCACAGATTACAAGCCGATAGTCTGTTAATGAAAAGCAACCTAAGAACACAAAGTATGGGTTGCTCATTGATAAATTGCCAACATTTGGATCTGAGGTTCCTTTGAACTCTGGCTGATATTGCTTAAAAAAAAAAATGCCTTCTTTATCCATTTTTTGGTTGTTTTGTTGCTTGGGAAAGTCTTATACTTCTATGAATGTGTTTGAATTTTTGGTTTCTAGTCTCATTCTCATTTTCTAGGAGTTGTCACAGGGTTGACACTGATTTTACTTTCTGGGAACATCACATATGAGGAAAGTAAAATTCAATACTTAAATGAAATTACCAAGAATTAGGATAGTCTCGGTGAGTATGTTGTTTTGATATATAGACAGAGTTGTTGTTGTTGTTTAACCTCTATCCCCGAAAAGTAGGATTCAGGAAGAGGATGAATTTCATAGAAGGGGCAATCTATTATTAAAACTATGGCAACAGAGTTCTTGTATAATGTAACAATCTTCATAAGAGTTTTATGGATCAGCAGTTGTAGTTGTATAAACAGGTAAAATACTTAGATTTCCAAGTTTATGAGGTTTTTCAATATTACTATAGCTAATAATAGATGCTTCCTTTGTCAGAAGAGAGTAAAATGAGACCAGCTGCTTGGCCCCAGGGCATGGCCAAAAAACGACACCTGAACTTGTATAATACACAGCCTCTCATCCTGTCTTCTGGAGATGGTAATACATGTTCTATAATAACCTAGGCAAACTGTACTACATGCTAACCATCTCCATGGGTTACAGTTTTCTATTTTCATATGTTCCATGTTTTATCCCTTTCCAGTGTACTTACCTGGCAAGCACAATAAGTAGGAGTTCTTTTTTGGTCTGTGGTTTCCTCATTCAAATCTCATCATCTACTTTCTGTGATATCTTACCTAAAAACTATACTACAATTGATTTGTACTAGGTTTCTCTTTTTAGTTGCAAACACAGAAAACTAATTTTACCTCATTAACTTTAAAGAAAAATAAATATACAATGGCATATTTTCTCTTGGATATAGAAAAGAAGGACACTTATTTCCTTCTCTATTTTATTTTCCCAACCCTTGTGCAAAAAGCTGTAGACTTTATTTTAGTTATGCAACATGCAAGGAGCTTATTTTGAGGGATGTTGTGTGGAAAATGCCTTTTTATTAAACTCAGTGACATTTACCCTTTGAAGTTACAAAAAAATATTAAAATCTTTGCTCTTTATTTCTGATTACTTAATGTACAACAGTTTCTAACCACACTTTGAGGTGCTTGCATTAATACTTTCCTTCTGTATATCTTTGTTAATTTTCCAAGGTACCCACCCATTTAGGGGCAAGAGAAAATCTCATTCATCTAACTCTGATAGATATCTACCTAATAAACCCTTATAAAAGCCTTATTAAATAACCCACAAATGTATTCAGTCAGTTTGGCACTGAACATAACTTCTAATTCAGTTCTCAACCTTAGGAATAGAATGATTTACCAATAATGAGATGGGTGTTACTAGGTCATCTTATATTCTACACCAATGTGGAGGGCTATAGCTGACCACAAACACCAGTGCTGTTCATCGACAAACCTAGAATCATGACCCTTTAAGGATCTGAATCTCCTGTTACTTTTATGGCATGTCACCATCCCACATCTTCTTA
>PVKE010029495.1:0-20214 GCA_004027555.1 Craseonycteris thonglongyai | reverse complement strand
ACACACACACACACACACACACACACACTTATGTGCATATATATGCATGCACACACACACAGAAAATCATGTAAATTTCAAATGTCAACATCCATTGACTCTGGTAAATAAAATAAGGTGTGTTTCTTCCATTTTATTTTTATATTTTTATCAATTTTTCATAAGTGCATACTATCTGTGCACTAAAACTGTCTAAAAGTAAGAACACCAAATTGAGAGAATATTTATAACATATTTTATAAGAAAAATATCATTTTCATTATAGCAAAAAAAACAACAACACTAAATGACAGCTGCATGTCATGTGGCATTACTGACATTCTTTCTCAATCTTTGCTTTTGATATGGTGTCACCTTCCACACCCGACCACTATTCACTCTGGTCTCCTATTCACTTCCCACCTCTCTGTTCAGTCCTCTTGTTTTCAGAGCTAGCCCTGCCCCTCTTCCAATCCTTTCAAGGAGAATATGTCTCCAGGTTCTGCTTTGGCCCACACCCCTTGCTGCTACCCACTTGCCCCTCTAGAGTTCACCCACTACTGAGGTTATAACTACCACCATATATTAAGAGCAGTGATCCTGTACATTGTATTTAAGCTAGACCTGCAGGGTATTTCCACAGAGGTAGCGCACAGTAACTGAAACTCCGCGTACAGATTCTGAGTGAATCAGCATACCACAGAAATCGAATCCTCCTCCTTTACTCCATGCCTTGGTCATGGCCCCCAACTCCATAAACTGAGCTCAAAACCTGGAAGCCATCAGTGATTTCCCTCTTCCTCACTCCTGCCCACTTCCAATCACTCACCAGTTCTTGTGATTTTACCTCCTAACTATTTCTGGAATCTATCACCTTGACTTCATAAACACAGTGGTGCCGAACCAGCTGAGACCATCACTTACCTGAACCCCTGCACAGTCTCCTAGAAGGTGTATGTGTCTCTCGCCTTGTTCCTTCTCAAACTCGCTCTGCAAGGAGTGGCTGGAGATCCTTCCTCCACCATAAATCTGAATAATGCACTCCAGACTTTGAGTGCTTCAGCAGCATCACAGTGGCCAGTAAGATAAGTTCCAACCTCCTTAATGTATTTTGCAGGATCATTTGGAGCATGGCTCTCACTTTCTGAGAATTTCATCGCCAGCTCAAACACAAAAATGTTTATATTTTCATTCACACATTATGCTTCCTGAACCCCTATATGACCATTGTGCCTTAATGTGCCCATTTCCCATTTCATTCCCAGTCCATTGGACAGCTGATTCTCACTTATGTGTTAAGACGTACCTGAGGTTTCGCCTTCTCCAGGAAGTGTTACTAATTCATAAGACAACCAGAATTGTGCTGGCTCCAGTTCTTACGAGTTCATGAGTAGCAATAATTAAATTTCCAGTAATTTTATGAGCGAGTTGTTAAAGCACAGACATTAATAGAAATTAATTTAGATAGATGTATGACTGAATGTGTGTTCTCTCTCTCTCTCTCTTCTGTCTCTCTCTCTCTCTCTCTCTCTCTCTCTCTCTCTCTCAATGCCTGACTATTAAAGGTTCATCCATTTAACAAAGTCTTTCACTAAAGCACCAGTTTCAATTGATATTGAAAAATCAATCTGTATTGATTTCCTCTACTGATTTCCTATTTTCAATTTTATTGAGTTCTCCTCTGATTTTTCTTTTTTATTTTTCTTCCTTTCTGCCTGCCTGCCTTCCTTCCTATCTTCCCGTTGCTGTTCTCATTACTTTGGATTTACTTTGCCCTTCTTTTTCTAGTTTTATAAGGTAGAATCTTAGATTATTGATTTTAGAGCTTTTTTCTTTTGTAATGTGTGCCTTCAATACTATAATCTTACTCTAAGCAAAGCTTTCACTGTGCCTACAAATTTTGATAACTGTTTTTATTTAGTTCACAGTATCTTTAAGTTTATCTTGAGATTATTCTTTTACTCATGTTATTTAGTAGTATATTGTTTAATCTCCACATATTTGGGGATTTTGCAGTTGACTCTCCTCTCTTCCTTTCTATATCTCCTTGATTGCTTTTGTTCCTATGCTGTGTATTCTGTTTTTCTGCCTGCCTCCTCTCATACAATGTGAGCTTAAGGTGTCTCATTTATCGTTTTCTTAGGGTCCATCCCAGTGCCTGGCACACAGTTGGTGCTTAGCAATAATTGGCTGAGTGGATAAATGCACTATGTAAGAAAGTGTTCATAACAAAATTTGGTAGGAAATGCACCCCCAAAAAAATAAACAAATGATTATAATTTTTGAATTATAAGATTATGACTATTTTCTTAAAAAAAATATATATATATATATGTCTGTGTATATATATGTCATAATATATATATCATATATATTATGATATTAAGATAGTTCAATGCTTAGTTGTTACTTTATTGTTTAAGAAAAATTTTTCAAAGGCTTGTGTTGAAACACTAAATTTATTTCTCCACTTCAATTCTGTTGTTTTTATTTTTAAGATTTTTTTTGTTGTTTGAGAGGTGAGAGCTAGAGAGAGAGAGAGAGAGAGAGAGAGAGAGAGAGATGGAGGGAGGGCCCAGAGCAGTCTCCGCAGTTGTACATCATTAGTTGTGACATGGTTTCATTCCACATAGGTGGATATAGGACCAGGAGTGGTGGGGACCAGACTGGGGGCTTCCCGCACGGGAGGTGAGAACCTTCATTACCATTCAGGCGGTTACCAGTGGTGCTGCAGTTCAGCACATGGGTTTGCACGGGCTGGGGCTGGGAATCAAACCCCAGACCTCGCGATAGGGAGGCAAACACTCAACCACCAAGCTATCCCCTCCACTTCGATTCTTATTCCAGCCCTGCTGCCCAGAGCCATCCCCAGTGGGGGCGCAACAAAACCTGAAATTGTCTTCTGGAGGGTGGGTCTCTTGTAGCACAGGCTGCCCCGCTAAGTGAATGTTCTAGGAACCCACCGCATCAATGTTACCAGCTGGCCTTGTTGTGAGAGGCTGCATCCAGGTTCAGCAAATTTGGGGGGGGGGGACTCTTTCATCAGCTTTGCCCCTTTCATGATGGGTGATTTATGGAAACAGCATGAGACATGACAATGTGCCTGCCCACATGGTGCTGAGTGTTCAGCTGTTTTTGACCAAAAATGGCACAACCCCCATGTCCCACCCTCCCTATTCACCTGATCTCAACCATATAAAAAATGTTCTCAAAGAGAAACACTTTTTTTTTTTTTTTTTTTTTAAATATAGAACGCTTCACGAATTTGCGTGTCATCCTTGCAGAGGGGCCATGCTAATCTTCTCTGTATCGTTCCAATTTTAGTATATGTGCTGGGAAAGCCGGGACGGCTCAGCGGGTTGAGCGCTCGCTTTGAGGCCCCGAGGACCAAGGATCGAATCCCGGCTCCGGCCCAGGCGGACCCACATGCTGAACTGGGGTGTTCCCACAGTTCGGTTCTCTAGCTGTCTCTGTCTCTGTCTCTCTCTCTATCTGTCAAAAGTAAAATAAAAATAAATATGCACTGAAGATAAAATAATTACTCTCTATAAATATAAAAAGATATTAAAAAAAAAAAAGAGAAGCATTTTGCTGATGTGGAAGAGGTGAAACAAAACACAGCAGGAGCACTAAAATGCATCAAAATCGATGGGTTTAAAAACTGTTTTGAGCAGTGGAAAAAGTGTCTCACTAGCTGTATTGCATCAAACAGAGGGTACATCAAAGGTGGCCGAAGTTTAATATGTAAAAATAAATGCACATTTTTTTTATAAATAAATTGTATTTTACACAGGTTCCTCTTGCTATTTCAACTCTTACACCTGTTTAAAATCAGATTTTTCTTCCATATTCTGAATAGGAATAGTTTTATTTCATTGAATTGTCTCTATTCTCTCGTACCTTCCTCTCGTTTTTCAGTTTTGGAAGTCTCTTATACCACCTTATGTGCACAAACTCATAATCCTTCCTTGAATCTTTTTCCTTAATTTCCTTGGTCCTAGATTTTCTCTACACTCCCCAGGGACACTTCAATCAGAATGTTCTTATGTGCAAAATATATTGGTGACCTTTTTTAGCTGGACTCTGATCATGTATATCAGAAACAAAGGGAACAAAGTTAAGATTATTTTCTTATTATTTGACATTAATGTTTCTTAAGATAGCAACCTAGTGTCTGTAAGTAATGAGCTAAATTGCTCTTAAGCAACCTAATTTTTATTTATCAAAGCAGCTGTGTTAGAGTTGGCAAAGAAGAATGACATAAGTATATAAAAATATGAAAATATAGAGTGTTCTATGTGCTAATACTATATAATGTATGAGATGGTTTTGGACAAGTAGACTGAGTTACTCTATTATCAATATTTAAAATTTTAATTCCTCTCTAGATTAACTTCAAATACTAGTTTTTGTTTTGTTTCTTTTAACTGAAGTCATCTAGAAAACGTCTACTACACTCCCAGTCTCTACTTTAGAATTGGTTTGTTTCTGGCTACCTATTTTACATGTCACTACATTTGTAGTTCCAGTGAATTGCACCATATAATATGTAGCCAAATTTAATTTTATGCAATTACACAGGGTACATAGAGTTTAAACCAAGCTATAATATAAGAGAAAACACTCATCTTTCCAAAAAAGGGAATATGTTTGCTGTAGGTAAACTAAGGTTTAGGGCAAAAGTAGACAGAAGTAAGCCAAGAAATGAGACCCCATTATTTATTAAGTATTTTTGATAATTTCATTATTGAACTAGCTCATTGACCAATAATATCATAAATAAGTTCTCCTCCCACCCCTTAAAAAAAAACAAGATGTAGAAATACCTTTTCCTACTCCAAGGCTTGTGAAAATTGAGTCTTACGATGGTTAAATAAGCCAAAGACATCAAAACTATAGGAGAGTTTCAATTTTAATTCAAATTTGTTTAGAAACCACTCTGTTTATGTCTAATACTACTCTATGAAATAAATCAAATACTACTGAGGAAAAATGTTACCATCTATAGACTTCAAAAATAATTAAAAAAAACAAAACAGAAATGTTGCATGATAAAGGGAATATGACCACAAGCCCAGCATATAGCACTTTTTATATAAGGACTAACTTGAAGAATGTGAATAATTCCTATTTTGTTCTCCAACAAAAGCAAGCACACCAGAGAAAAATCACATCCTGGATTTGATTTTAAAACAATTTATGATTCCTCTACCTCCCCAGAAAATTGTCCATGAGGGTTAGATGTGCATCCAACAGTAAATATTTCTAATTACACATCACATTAAAGTCATTTTGGTATTTAATAAAAAGTAAAAAAAAAAAAAAAATCAAAAACACTGAAACTATTATTCATTCACACAAAAAGCAAACCAAAAATATTTAAAATTTATTTGAATATAATTCAAATTAAAAACCCTTCAAGATTTGCTTTTTTCTTTATTCCTGATTTTGGCTATTTGATGTTTCTTTGCTTCAGAAAAATTCAAACTTGATGACATTTTTTAACTTCTGGTAAAACTTAAGGGAAAACCCGTGTTGTTTATAAAAGCCATTAAGCAGCTGATAAGAGGTTGTACAGATTCAACAGAGAGTTCACAAATTTTCTTTGACAGCAAAAATAATGGAAAAATCATGGAATTTGAGCTAATGATCATATACAAGTATTTCAGTTTTTGCAATATCGACCCCTTGCAAATGAAAACGTAAGTCCCGTTTTTTTCTTGTTCAACTAAAAATGGTCTCCCACAGGGCCTGGGATCATATTAACGTCTTCTATCTTATGTAAATGAGAAGTTAATGAACATAAAAACCATTATTCTTCGCTGATGTTCTATAATTGAATCGATGCAATTGATTTGCAAGTTCAGAAGCACTCCACGTCTCAGTAAGGCATAGAGAAGCTTTTAAGACTCTGGCTTAGCTCCACAAACAAGCCTATCAGATTGATAAGAATTCCCAGAAGAAATGAAGCACGGCGTTTACTGTGCTCAAAACCCTACATTCATGAACGGAAATCCTGCTCTTTTTGTACCCTCAGTCAGGACCTATTGTAAAGAGAGGATAATTTATGCAAAACAGAATATAATGAGATTTGCATGTTCAAACGACATGTCTTTAGTCTTCCATAAAGTCTCTCTCTCTCTCTCTGTCTCTTTTACACACACACACACACACACACACACACCTATGTAGGAACAGGAACATATTCAATAACTTGCACAGTACAAGTTGAACTTTCATTTGAGTCTGAAGAGAAATATTAAGGAATCATGGTCGGTGGGGACCCAGTAACTCTTCCTGAATGATTGTGTTTTCTGCTCCCCCGCTGGGACTTTTGAGAGCTCAGCACTTAGCTCACAGTAGTGTGAGCCATGTGGTCACATCCTACAAAGTCATCACTTTCTAAGGTCAATAGATATATGGAGAAAAGGCCAAGAAGCCTTCTCACTAAAGACCTTTCACCAGAAAGTAAACAGCGGTGCACCATCAATTTAGTTAGGAAAAAAAAACCAGGAATGCCTTAGTGTCTAATTTCTGAACAATGGTTTCTACTGAATTAAACCTCACCTTAATGAAAACAAAGCACTATCTAATTGGATTTGTATTTCTCTCTTTTACTAGATGCCACTGATTTTCCCAAACAGGTACACATCCTCTGAAGTTAAATTAATTATCAAGAAAATCAGTTCACCCTTTTCACCACAACCATCATCATTGGATCCTTTTTCTAGATAATCCTTTTTTTTTTCCCCCACCCTGTGGCCCTGAGAAGTGAAAAAGTAACATGAGTTAAATTTATGGACTTTGACCATGTTGGCCATTTCAAAAACAACAGTCAGTCCAAGTGGTTTTAGCTTCTGCATTGCCCACAATACTTGCAACAAAAACTGATGAAGAGGAGGGGTTTGTTTGTTCTTTTGTATTGTTTTAATCAAAATATGTCTCATATTTCTCTAGAGGAAAAACCCAGACTAGCTCATCACTAAGAATGATTTTACATATACACACACATATATGTGTGTTTCTCCTTTAACTGCCTTTATTGCATATCAAGTTGCACCAATACGAGCATATTAGTAGTCATTTTGTACTGTGAGTCTATAGGTGAAGCCATTAGCTAGAAGAGCTCCCCCCAATTTCCAAAGGGCCACTTCTCTAGATGTAAGGATACACAGTTACGTCAAATATATGTGTTAAGAAGAAGGAAAGCATTTCTACTATCTGTCTGCTCGTGAATTTCTGACAATGACTGGGGCACGTACATACACCCTGAACTCAAGTTTCTACAAACGGAGACTCTCCCAACCCGCTCAACTGTTCAGTCACTGGTGTTTGTTACAGCAAGCCAAGGCTGCAGCACTCAGATTTAAACCACACATTGCTTTCCCTTTCATTTCTGGCCAGCCACCCAAAGCCATGCAGCAGGTGCTGTCTCGGGAATGTCACCATCTAATAAAAGTATTGTAACATAACACAGAGATAATGGAGTTCTCTTTGGACGTACTTGGCATTTCTTGACAGATTACATTCCTAATAAGACAGTGTGTCAAAGCTCAAGGCAAAAAAATGGTATAGAGGTTCTATCATTTAAAAAAAAAATTTATTTTTTAATTTGAAAATTTGAAAAAACACTCCCACCAGCTTTACTTGGACAATGAACCTCAGTGCTGGGTGACAGGAGTTAAGAAAGCAACTGGCAGCTGGACAGTGTTGAAGGAGGAAGGTTCAGACAAAGTTCTCCAAAAGGCAGGTTTTAGCATTCTTCTGGTGCTTCACAGGATGACACCTTAACTGCTTTCCTAAGTGGGTGATGGGGAAATGGTAGAAAAGAAAAACAGTTTCAAGGGAGTGTGAATCATTTAAATGATTCACTTCAATTCCGTTGATCCAAGAGAATAAGAGAGCAGAAAAGGTAAACCATGTAAAGAAAAGGACTCAGACCCAGACAGTAACAACTTTGAGGTTAGGTCCCTTACTTTGGGATCTAGAGGTCTGGATTTAAGGACTAGATCCTGGGTCTGTCAATGTCCTGCTTTCCTGAGAATCATGAAATTTGTGGTTTTATGATGCTCTTTCTGAGACTGTGATTGAAGAACAGAAAATGAATGTCTCAAAAAAAAAAAAAATAGAATGATTCGTCTTAGGAACCGATACCATGGTCAAGCAAACTATGCCATAGCACACATTCCAGACATAGATAATATAGCCCTAAAATTCAATAAGAGGAAATTTCTTTTCAGTAAAAAGATTGGCCTGAATTATTTTGGCTGTCTTTCATTTTCTCAGGGAGAAGATTCTCTTTGGCAAGGGTCAAGGGCATAGTGAGAAATCTAATAATGCCCTTATAAGAGCTGTATTTTCAATGGATTTGGATACAGTTCAGGTCAGATCATGACCTTCTCAAAGTGTTTAGTGCAATAAGAGATTTCAGAACATTGCCTATGGTAACTGTGTAGACAATATTCTTAGTGGAGAATATTATATACCTCCCAAATTCATATGAGCTGCATCCCTAGAGTTGTTCTTTCATTTCAATGGGTAAAAAAAGAACTTCCATAAAAATTGCAATATGTTTTTGTAACAGCCAGCTTCTTTAGCATCTGCCTTGCAGCTGTCGATCATTTTATGATCCTTACACACAGCTGGAGTAGGTGGAAGACTGAATGCTTGTTATACTCTGGGACTTTATATTCAATACCTTGTTGATCCTTTCAACCTGGTAAAATCATTGGTTTTATATGTTTAGATGAGGAAACTTAAGATCAGAGCACTTAGTAATTATTCCTAGGCCTATGACTGACAGGTGTAGGACTAGGATTTGAATCTATGTCTATCTGACACAAAAGCTTGTATTCTGTGTGTTACAGGATACTTCATATAACAAAAATATTGGCATGCTAAGTTTCTCTCTGTAATATACTAATTGTTACACAATATTGTGTTTGTTATAACACATTGAGTTGGCTTCCTACACCTGGTAACCTTATGAATGACTGATGTCCACAGTGTACTCATCACTTATTCTCCAACTTAGAGGGTTTCTTCTTTTCTCAGTTGAATAAAACTAAATTGAATAAGACTCAGTGTTGAATCTCAGGGTTGAGAATTGAACGGAAGTAGAAATCTTGCCAAATTTAACAGCCCACTCTAAACCTTCTGGGCAGTAAGTTTATAGCACAGATTGAGTCTTTCATGATTCGAGAATCTTGTCATTGACAAGCTGTGATGTCCTGTACAGAAGTAGAGTGGCAGGTAAAAGAATCTCTAGACATCAAAAGGCTCGGAAAACAGGATCATATATTGTTTTGTGCATATAACATGTACTCTATGAAGGTTTTTAAATTTAGCATCAACCATTCATTGAGTTCATAATGCTTCTTTTTCTTAATCATTTCTCATTTAAACTTTCATGACTTTATTTATTCATAAATATTCTCCTAAAAAAATCAACATATAAATATACTAGAAATAAATTAAGGAGTAGAAAAGGGATTGTAGTTTATAAAGAAGTAGAATACTTTTATGAAGTTAGATGATGATGATGATGATGATGATGATGACAATGATGCTGCTGCAAGGTATCTGGTCAACCAAATACCCAGAATCCTCTCTTTGTTCAATATTTAAATTTGGATAATAATTTGATTTCAGCTATTTTTCTTCTTAACTTCTTTGGTTTAACAAACTGGGCTTTGTGTCCTATGACAGCAGCTTTTCTCAAGAGATTTCTGGTACTTTCTGATTCTGGTTAAGCTGGAAATACCACAAAAACAACTTTCCTTATGGTATTTTGGCACTTCGACCACCAGGACCAGATGGCACACAGAAGTGCAGAGGAAGCACTGAATACGAATAATGATACATTTTATAAAATCATCTAATCTTCTCTAACTTTATTGCATTGCAGATGAAGGTTCATGCCAATTTACACTCTGATCAAAACATGTTCGTTTATTTCCAACGGAGGAAAACCGGATAGCAGGGCTGTAGACTGACTTGGATTCAGAACAGTTCCTAGGCTTGATTTTACCTCATAAGACTCAATTCTCCACACTTAAACATTTTTTTTAGACAAGGAGGCAGAACCCTATGATGAAGTCTTCAAAGGAAAGTACAGAAAAGACTACAGATGCACTACGAAATTTGACAATCCAACTTGAACAAAAAGATAAATGTCATTTTCATTGACCAAAGGCAATAACAGTGGTGTAACTATAGGTGAGCATTATATTTGGTCACAGAGGTGCCTAACAAATGTTTCTTATATTTGGTGCAATTTGTGTCGAGTTCTCAAAAGAGAAAAGCAACTCATCTTAAAAGAGGTTAAATGTTGCAGTAGATGCTGTTGTTTGTACAGATTTCTTATTATTTTTGTCTCAACATACGGGTTTTGGGGTAGTAAGAAAAATTCACCAGTGAGCTATCCTCACTGAATCATTTATAAAAAATAATTTTAAAACTGTAAATTTAGCCTTCTTTTTTATTTGCTCCTCTGATGCAAGTGCTAAAAAGAAATAAAGTAGCTAATAATTAGAAAACAAGACTTAAGATGCAATTAAATCAAAATGAACATCAAGTAGAAGAGTGAGGCTAGATATACTAAATTACTATTTTCTAAAATCTGTTGCTTAGAATATTAGTTTCAGTTCATTTTCGTAGTGGTTTTGAGACATACTGAGGTAAATAGAACCAAGCAGGTTTTTGTTGGTCTCTTTTTACAATATGTGTTGAGACTTTAAGAGAGTGATAAACTGGGTAGATTTTCCAAATACATGTCAATGGAATCTTTCTGCACAGGGAGTATCTTTAAAACTAATGACCCAAGTTTAATGATTAAAAGGATAACCAAGTTGAAGGGTAACTTAGTTTTAAAGATTCTGAAGTCACCAGACAGCTACATATTTTAAAGGCAACCACATTTGTAAACCCTTAACAAACAGGTATTTTAAAAAGTTCCTCACTTATTAGACATTCAGTATTACTTCAGTTAGACATTTTTAGAAGACTCAGATTCACGATTAAAACTGAGAGATGCAGCTACCTTATATCTTCTGTAAGAGACCTGAAACAAAGAGAACAGAGTGGACATAAGGAACTCACCAATCCTACATATCAACAATAAAAGTAAAGATAATAGTCCAAATGCCATTGCTACATTATTTTAGTTCATTTAATCCTTGATAATTACTTTTGTGTAGTTGCTATTGGTCCTTTTCAATATTTTGGTTATTTAACATTACTTCTTATTTACAGATTTCCTGTCTTTCTTTTCTTTTTTTGTTTTGTTTTGTTTTTTTAATTTTTGGCATGATGAAGGGAAGTAAGTAAAGCAAACTTAGGTAACATCTTCCTCCTTTAGAAATAGGTAAATCACTAAGTCTCCTTGTAGTAATCCTTACTGTGACAAAAGAGAGATTTAATTAACAGATTATTAAAAGTGAACAAATGTCTAAAAGAAATTTACCTTTTAATTTTGCATCACAAGGAACCAACAAAATCAGTATTCCTAATGGTTCAAGGTACACCAGACAAACGTGTCCAACTACCAAAAAATATTTATTTAGAAAATCTTAATCTCATATGAGAATCTGATCCCATCCCCAATGATGTTTTGAGACAAAGAATATTTTAATATAGTATCCAGAAATATAATGCTTAATTGCTTCAGACTAGCTTTAATAAAATGATTTTACCAGTCTTTGTAGCTCTCTATTGGAACTTTATTAAAAATAACACTTTTATTTCAAGAATAATTTAGTTGGGGAAGCCGGGATGGCTCAGTGGGTTGAGCGCTCATTTTGCAGCGCTGGGGACCGAGGATCGAATCCCGGCCCCGGCCCGTGCGGACCCATGTGCTGGGCTGGGAGCTCCCCCAGTTCAGTTCTCTTCCTGTCTCTGTCTCTGTATCTCTCTCTCTCTCTCTCTCTCTCTCTCTCTCTCTCTCTCTCTGTCAAAAATAAATAAATAAATAAAAGAAAAAAAATAATTTAGTTTAATAAAGCAATTGTTTTCATTAACAACTTTACAAAACAAATAAACTATCAAAGAAACAAACAACATCAACAAAAATAAGGTTTTGTGAGATTCTTTTTTAGGAAGAATTAATTATATAAGATGGTTATGTATTTGATAACCTTAAGAACAACCTCTTGACTGCTCCTTCATAGGTCTGTATGTATATACATGATTAGACATGATGAAATTTGGATTCTCATTCTCTTGAGAATAAGAATGATTAAATTTGGGGGATATCTAAGCCAGGGTTCTCAACTTCAGAACTATTGATACTTTGGCTGAAAATTATTTGTTGTATGGGGCTGTCCTGTGTTTAGCAATAGTCTTGGCCTCTACCAATGAGGTGTCGATAACACTCTTTCCGACCAGTTGTGACAACTAAGTGTTTCCAGCATTGCCAAGTGTCCCTTAGAGGTAAATATTGCCCCTAGTTGAGAACTATGGTCTCCCATATTGTCCTCTCTGATAATTAATTTATAAAGTTCTGAAAATAATTTCTGTGTTTCCTGCCCTCTTAGAGTTTACAGAAAAGAAGACTTGTGAAACACTTTTATAAAGATATTGATTCCTATTAACATGGAACTTTATTATTTTGTTATTTCCAGGACTTAGTTGTCCCTGTTTTGGAAGTTCATCACTGTAGAGTACAGGTGTTCCATAACAACATGTCTACACTCTGTAACAATCTCTAAGATAATAGAAATTGGTTTACTTCTGAATAACAATGCAGTCTAATGGACATATTCTGTGCTCTTGAGTTCTTTAGGAAATTTATGTGTTTTTAAATGTATTATTTGTACAGATTTTAAATTTATAAGTAGATTAAAGTAAACATTCATTAGTCAACTTTGACCACATCCAGGTCAAAGCCGTTGTTTTTTTTCATGAGACCTTTAAGGTCATCTGTGGTGAAAACCTTGGTAACCTATAGTTTCATCTCTTTCAACACCTTGTCTTACAAATCACATTCTGAGAATGTTGGAGTACGCTCACATCATGCCCTACTCTGTCTCATATATTAGTGGCTTTGTTTCTGCCATTCCCTAGTTTAGGACTAAGTTTTCCTTTTCATTTACTTTCAATTTCCTGGCTAAATTTTTAACAAAATTTTAATTAAATAAAAGTATCCCTCCACCCCCAAACTTGATTAGGTACATGGCCTCACATATTTGTCTTATGACCAGAGCAGTCACATTTGGTCAGAAAAACAAAATGAAACAATATTGTATGTATACATGTTTAAGACAGCAAATGAATCACACACTATATTTTAAGTGAACAACACAAATGTGAGTAGTAACTGTTTGCGTAGATTGAAAATATTTCCTTCAATTATGTAGAATTTAACTATAAAGTGGTTTTTTTTTCAGTTTTTCTTTGATGGTGTACAATATGAAACTACATATGGTTGAGTCTTCAAAAATTATTTAGAATGTTCAAAAATATATTAACAGGTAATATCATAGTTGTGTTTAAAGAACAACAATCAAACTAGTAGACATTAAATCACAGGCATCATCTGATATTATCAAAAAGTTTTATGGATACTTAGAATTGATAGATTAAACATATTTTTTTTCTGTGTTTACTTAGCCTAAGTCAGGAATATCATAGCAAAATACACATCGATCCCAGCTATGATCATTTCAACTTTTTGCTGGTTTTTTGTTTTTTGTTTTTTTTCTCTGATTCATGCATTTAGATATTTTCATAAAAAAAAAATGTTTATCCTGTAGCAGTTGGGTGACCAACACACCGATGGATGTTTTTTGAAACAGGACGGGTGGTGTGCGGAGGTTGACGAGCTGCTTCTAAGAGGTGAACAGGGTTGTGTGACTATTTTTCCATCTGTTCTTTTGTGATTTACACAGATCTCATGCAGATAAAGAGGGGCTGCTACATCTGACAGAACTCCCCAAGCTGCACTATAAACAGCAGGGAAGACCACCTGCTACTCTCCAACTTATGTTACATCAAAGCAGCCTGGACCGCTCACCCTGATTGGCTGACAGCAGGTCTCCAATGACAAATGCTTCCTTGATTTCTCTCCCCCACCCTCAAAGGAGAAAAAAAAAAAAAAAAAAAAAAAGCAGGCCCTTCGCCATTGAAGTTCCACCTAAAAACCTCTGCATTTTGTGTGTGAGGGAAAGGTGATTGTCTGCATTTTGTTCATTTACCTTTTAGAGTTCTCTATTTCCTCTCAGCTACTTTTGGTAATTCATCTTACTTTCTTCTTTTCAGAAGCTACCTCTCCCCTCTCCCTTTCTTTCTTTCTTTCTTTCTTTCTTTCTTTCTTTCTTTCTTTCTTTCTTTCTTTTTAATCTAGATATCATGGAGTGGAATAGGAAACTTCTGAAAATGAGGATAAAAATAAATGGAAAAAGATTGAATTCATTTCTTTTTTTTTTTTTTCTTTTTCTTTTTCTGTTTCTATTTTTCTTGAGAAAACAGGCAAGGGGATTTGACATTTCTGCTTGCTTTCATCTTGTTTTGGCATTATTTGATTTTATTGAGGAACAAGGCTCCTCTTTGTGAAGAACTGGAATAAAAACCGTGAACATTGAAGGTATAGATGACTCCTGGGCCTAGTAGTTGTCAAGGAAGAAAGCCCAATTCCCCAAAACTGCTGTCTGCACCGTTCCCCCCAGCCCAGTCCCTCTCAACTCACTGGACGACCTTGTTGCCAGCTTTAAAAGTGTCTCAAGAGTGTCTTTCTGATGAGGTAAGAAATATCCAGACCTGTGGAGAATTTTTATAAGAGTTTATTTGCACCAAACTGATGACATATACTTGGGAATAAGATCTCAAATTCTCCTTGGAATAACAGTTTTGCAGTTCCTTTTAGGCACTTAAAATTAAGATGGGGGTATAAGGAAGATTACATGCAGGTGGGAGAAAATAAGGTAGAGATGGATTAAGATTATGTGGTCTCTAGAGGGTGGTCTGAATGGGTAGTTGTGTCTCAGAAAGAGAGTTCCAAAAGGGGTCATTTCAAAGGTGTGTTAACCTAGATCAGTGGTCGGCAAACTGCGGCTCGTGAGCCGCAGTTTGCCGACCACTGACCTAGATGAACAAGAAGAAAGGACAAGACGAAGATAAGCTTTTTACTAAAGGAGGCCCCTTTGGTGTGACTGGCCACAGTGACCTGCCCAGTTAGAAATTTATGATCAGACCACCCTGTGAAGTTCCTTTCCACAGAAGCTCTGTTCCTCCACATTCCTTTCAACAACTCTGAGTTACTTTATTTTCCTCCCTGACAAGTTAATCAATTATGGTAGAAACTACAGAGATTTCAGGGGGCTTATTTACCACCATGATGTGAAATCAATCTGAAATCATTTAAAGACATATATAAGCTATGATAGTGCACGTCTTCCCAATTACAAGTTTACAAAACTCCTTTAGGGCTAGGATGACCTAGGCCAGATATAGTTTAATATTTATGATCACCCTTATTTTGGTTTATCTGTTTCCAGAACTTTGCACACAAATTTCCTGCCAATAAATTTCAGGAGCCAGATTTAATTTTAAGTTCCAGGTTAGGCCTGCTAAGTGCTGAAGAGAAGAAGCTCATCTATACCTTGAGGGCCAGACACATAATTTGGAAGGTATAGGATATGTTTATTGAATGACTACAGTAATGGATAAATATAAGACGTGGTCAAGAAATTCATGGAACAGAAGGTTATCAAAGAGTTGGGAGTACTAGTACACACAGTTTGACTGTGTGACTTATTAGTATATGTGCCAAATTTCAGCCTAATTGTATCCATGTTCTTTCGGATATCACCAAAGAAGCACATCAAATGTGAAGAAAACCCTAAGTATAAATAAAATTGAAGTTTGTACCATCATTAAGTTTCTCATTAAAGAAGGGAAAGCATCTCTGGAAAAGATGTTAGCAGTTTATGGGGACTGTTGCCCTGGGAAAATACATGATTTACAAGTGACATATCTTTCTCAAGAAAGGCAGAGAGTCAACTGAAGACAACCTCCATCCAGTACACCCTTTTGAGACCATTTCCTCAGACATTGTCACAAAAGTTGAAAAGTTGTAGTGAAAGATGCCAGATTGAATCAATAACAGCTGGCAGAAATGGAGTATTGCCCGCAACCATTTAAAATATTTTCCATCAACATCTAAGGATGTCAAAAGTCAATGGAAGATGGGTACTGAGAATGCTCACGCCACTTCAAAAACAATAGCGCATTGAGTGTTCACAACAGTTTGGGGACCTCTGCATAGACAATAAAGATGAAATTTTAAACCAGATTGTCATTGGAGATAAGACTTGGGCTCATCATCATGAGCCTGAGTCAAAGCAGGAGTCCATGCAGTGGCTTGAAAAGAGCACTCTACCACAAAGAATTCCAAGGTGTCACAATAGGCTGGAAAAGTCATGGCAACTACTTTTGGGGACGCGGAGGGCATCCTCCTGATCAATTACAAGGATATGGGTGTCACAATAACTGGGGAGTACTTTTCCAGTCTGACAAAAGTGGTAAAAGAATCGGTGAAGGAGAAAAAAAAATGAAAATGGACCAAAAAGGGTGCTGCGTTTTGCAGGACAACTCACCCGTGCACAAGAGCAATGTTGTTTTGGCTACTCCTCATGACTATGGCTTCCAAACCTTAAACCATCCTCCCTACAGTCCAGACCTGGTTCTATCTGATTATTATTTATTTCCAAATATAAAAAAAATAGCTTTGAGGGAAGAACATTATGAAAGACAAATAAGTTAAAGCTGCAGTTTGAAGGCAAAAACAAAACATTTTTTTTTCCAAAGAGCATAAATAAAGTTATTGAAAGATCTGAAATGTATATTAGGGTTAAGGATGTATATATTCAAAAGGTAAAATAATAAATAGCTGTGTGTTCTGTTTGTTTGTTTGTTTGTTTGTTTGTTTTTTACTTCTTCCCCTGCATTCCCCAAATTTCTTTACCACTTTTTGTAAATATATCTAAATGTAAACCCCTATAAGATCATGCTTTGGTGTCATAATTGCCCATTCATAGCATTCCATTTAAATCCAAACATTTATAACTGTCTGCTGAGGGCTGGAATTGTAACAGAAACAAGTCAGTGTGTAGACAATTCTGCCAAGTTCAAATTGTCCAGACTTCCAGAAGGAAATACAGCTTTATCTCTGTCACAGACGTTCCTCTGAATTCTTAAGCTTCCTCAGAACTGGCAGTGCCTTCCTGGGGCTGCATATTTACCCAGAGACACTTTGGCAGAACTCTGGTGGCAGCTGGGGACAGGAGTGTTGGAGATGAGCTACTCATATAGTACCTGTAGCTCACATAGGATGCACTCATGTGTAGCTAGAGATCAAAGGGGTCGGTATTTGAAGGAGAGGAAGGGGCATCAACAGCAGCAAAAGAGACTCACATCCAACAAAGGCAATTATGAAAACTTCACTTAAATCAAAGAACAATTTCATACACTAAATGGACAGCTCAGTATTGGACTTGGAAGTGGACCATTTGGCCACCTCTGAGGTGGTGGTAGAACAGGAATCTGAGTTCTGCAGAGATGCAGAGCTAGTAATAGAAAAAGAGGAGTTGCAGGAGAGTTTCACAATTCTTGAATGAAGTCTTCACTTTGCATTTGTGGAGAGTTTACAAAGGTGCCCTCAGGGGATGAAAGAAGGAGTGGCACATTCTTGGAAATGGTTTGTCTTGTAGCCTACAGCCAAGGGTTAGAGGAAAGAATGGGCAGGCAAAGAAGCCTGGGGATTTCAAATATATCTAGGCACCAGGGCACTGAATTTCAGGGAGGAGAGAGAGAGACACAGAGAAAACCAAGTGTGCCAAGGGCACAGAATTTTGTTCCATATATAAATACAAACACAACAACAGAACTGTACTATGTCTAAGAGTCAGAAAAGTCCTGGACCACAAGTGCTGTCTAGAAAGTATCCAGCTGTGTAACTGTCTTCATTATGTTGACAATGGCTGGAGTTTTTCTGGACAGCCCTTGGATATTTATTTATTCTCAGCAATCCATTTTGAACAGTCTGAGAAATCAAGACATAAGTTAAAACTTGCCAAAGTTTTTTGTTTTAATTAAAGGATGTCCAAGTAGAACAAATTCTCCCAGTCTGTACTCTTTCAAACATAAATCAGATATTTGAATTTTTAACTTCGTGCTGAGTTGTGGCTATAAGGTGATGAGTTTCCCCAGCAAGAATGTGTCCAGTTCCTGGGTTAATCTGCTCCTTGGCCGTGGTCCCTCACACCCCATGGAGATGCTGTGGAATTTGGAATGTCTGTTTATGTAATGGCTTCCTGCACCTGGGACAGCTCAGGGGAAGCTCAAGAAGGAACAATGAGTATGAGATGGACAGAAGCTGAACAGCGTCCAGAAGTCATTGTCCCCAGCAGTGCTACTTACCTGTAGACCACTGCCACTTGAAAATGGCCCTCTGTCCTGCTTGAAGAAGGAGATGCTGTCACAACCTATTAGCCCCAGAAACGGAAATTAGTGTGCTTAATACATCAACTGGCAGTTCATAGGAGAAAAAGAAAGAAGAAAGAAAATACCCTTTGATTTCCTAATATTACTTCCCGGGAAATTATCCTACTGATATGCTCATCTACGTGCTCAAAGGAAGAATATGAACAAAATAGTTATTGCAGCATTGCTTGCAATGGCAAAAGTCTGCAAAGCAAAAATGACCATCAATAGGAAACTTAATTAAATAATAGCTCCTCTGTAGAGTATTATGAAGTCACTAAAATTGGTAGACAGGCGCTTCACAGCTGCTCCTAATAGAATAATTTCCAAGATTGTTAATTTTTTAAAGGTGCATATGATAAGTGATATAATAATATACATTCATATGTGTATGGACATTTTCTGGAAGGACACAACCCAAGTTTACTCTTATGGCATCTAAGAAGATGAGATGGAAGTGAGAATTCACATTTTACATGCTATTACAGTTACAATTTTTTTTTTTTTTTTACCATGTCCATGTATTGAAAAAAAGAAGAAAAAGAAAAAACAGTAAAAATGTAATGCTGAAGCTTCTGTGAGTCCACAGATTGGGCAATAGATAGATCATGTGCGTGGACTCCACAGGCCTGCATTTCAACATACTCTTTGTTCATGTTCCTTAGAAATGGACTAAGACTCACCTACAATATACATATGACTAAAAATACATATTTTCTTTGGACCCTGAAAAGAAGTCAAACTACTAATCATTGACCATGATTAATTGTGTAAGAAGTCACACTATTTAACTTGCATATGATTTTCTAATAGAACCATAAAGAGACAAGTAAATTCTCTGAGCTTTAGCTTTCTCATGTCTATAACTCAGCTTTTAATAGAATCTAGACTTGAGTGTAGTATTATCACAAGGATTATATCATGAGGATTATATAGAATAAGGCATATAGAGCATCTCATAGCTTCTGGCACATATCAAAATGCTAAATACATATTAGTGACCATTATTATTGTCAGAGATAGAAAACCTACTATTAAGCCATCCCAGAGGATTTATGAAAATCCAGATGTCAAGATTTTCCGTATCAACCACTTACATATCCTTGTATGATTTTTGATTTGGGCACAGAAGAGCTATTAATATCAAGTATGAGCATACTATCTCTTTTGCAACTCCACTGCCCTTATAATTTCATCCTGATCCTGAGATTTACATAGTATGCCCAGCAATTACAGGAAAGAAAAATGCCCTTTAAAAGCTGCCATTCAGGAGCATTGGCTTTCACAGCGTAATATAAGATGACAATTGACTGCTCTGAGCACGGCATTATTACTAAGGCTTCCAATGCAGTTAGTCGAGACCAGCTCCCTCCACCATCCTTCCTAATGCAATTGTCCTCCTAGGTTCCAAGGTGCGCTGGTATAGCATATTTCAATTCCTCAACTTCTCTCTGCACTTTACGTCAACTAACCATAGATGAACGCCTGAGTAATGGATATGCATCTGAAGGGCTTATGGTTATGAGTAATCCAGTCCCACAATTTGATCTTGAAGGTTTACTTTCTAGATTCACTTCTGCATGCCTGCTTTTATAGCCTTTGAGCACTAAAAGAGATGCCTGAGGGGGGAGCCAGGATGGCTCAGTGGGTTAAGCGCTCATTTTACAGCCCCTGGGACTGAGGATCGAATCCCGGCCCCGGCCCGTTTGGACCCATATGCTGAACTGGGGAGTGCCCCCAGTTCAGTTCTCACCGGGG
>PVKE010029494.1:0-20214 GCA_004027555.1 Craseonycteris thonglongyai | reverse complement strand
GTGTGCAATGAGTACCATAAATGATGAGTAACAGAATTTTCCCATAAGAAATAATGTGAATAAATTTAATGTGTTTCCAAACCAAAAATTCACAAAATCACCATAGATTTTAAGACCGCAAGGGGATGTGCACAGGGCAAAGCTACCATGCATGACCCCTTGTTTCAGCTGAAAAGGGTAGGGAGTCAGGAACAACCACTCCAACAAGTTCTAGCTAGTGCACTGGGTACCAAACAAATAATGAGTACTGGGACACAATTTCACATCAAAATGTTTCACATACCCAATATGAAGAGTTTCAAAGCAGTTGAGTAGCAACACTATATAAAAATTAAGAAATTCTACAAGAAATATATACATGGTTTTATAGAAAGATAATCTTAGAAAATATGTAAATACAAAATATAAAGTATAATAATTCAGTGAGATGGCTACATAAAAAATCAAAATTAACAAATGAAACACAATTTCACTTTTAAATTATAAAAATATAGTAGGCTATGACTCCATTTAAAATAGCAAAAAGTATTATTTACTTGTTCAATATAAAATAGAATTATATAAAGGGCAAGTCACTGAAAACAACTATAAATAGAAAATACACATATGAAAGGAGTTTTTATGTCACTATAAATCAGGGAATTACATGTTCAATACACAATGACATACCGTACTCTCATCACCACTAGTTTGGCACGTATGAATAAATGAATGAGTGAATGGATGAATGAATGAAAGAAAAAAAAACAAATTATGAAAAAAATAAGTCCTAGTATTAACGCACCTTTACACCAATAAAATTTTCAATTATTTTTATAGTAGTAAACATGTCAATTAAGTAAATAGATTTTAAAAATGGAACTCCAAAAAGGAATGTAAGAAATTGCAATATAAAAATATCTGAATTATTTACTTTCTTTTTTTTTGTTTGTTTGTTTTTGACAGAGAGAGCGAGAAAGAGAATGATACAGAGACAGAGAGAGAACTGAACTGGGGGAATTCCCCAGCTCAGCACATGGGTCTGCAAGGGCCGGGGCTGGGATTCGATCCTCGGTCCCCAGAGCTGCAAAGTGGGTGCTTAACCCACTGAGCCATCCCAGCTTCCCCTATTTTATTTCTTACACTGAGAAAATGAATGTACAAATAATAATGGTTTAGGAGACAATACATTAATCTATCTCACATAATAAGAACTCTGAAAGTAGATGTTTTTGAGTTTGGTATAGCTCATGAATGAGGTCAAAGATTCAGCACTCTCTGCCTGTTTGCTCCACCCATCCACACTATCCATGTTATCATTCTCACATGTCATCTCACAGAAAAACATATGTGCCAATTCTTTAAAGATTTCATCCACCAAAGGAAAAAAGAAGAACCAAAGTAATGTAGCTAAGAGACTGCTCCTAATTAGGCTTATTTCTTTTATGTAGCATGAAAAGTTTTCCCAGAAGCTTTGTGGCCAATCTCACTTATGATTCACTGGGCAGAACCCACTTGGGATAGCCAGATAAATGGGTATCCTAGCATCTGAGGAAGGCACTTGGGATAATTATTCTATGGATAGCTCACCCACAATGGCTGCTTCCTGTGGTACAAAGTAGAAATTAAATTACCCACATCTACTGACAAATCTGATGAAATTATCTAGATCATTTAAAAATATACATTTTGTCATGTATTTTCTTTAATATTAAATATCTTTAAAATATTTTAATAAGAGTTTGTGGTATCAAACCAATAAATTTTAATTTTGTCTCTACTGTCCCAATTTCAAAATCACAAGGTTTGAACAAAGTAACACCAAACCCTGAGACAATCATATGCTTTTCTGCGAGGGTCAGTGAGTAAATATATAAAATTTAAAATTTACAGTTTAATTTTTGTTATGTTTTTGCTTTCTAGATTAAGCAAATTAAAAAACATAATGTTATGGATGCTTCTACACCATCTTCAGTGTGATTAAATCACATGCATTTCAATTAGACAGCTGAATTATATTTTGTATGCCAGTATTCTTAAAACTAACTGTAAGGGAAAAATATTGTAATTAAGGATAGAAACAGCAGCCCACATTATTAAGTAATTAAAGTACTTTTAATAATTATGGCTATGCAAGAACTATAACAATATGAACAGATTGGAACAGTGATTTAAATTATAGGATTGTGATCTTTGCAGTATTATAAAAAATAATTTAGCAATTTTTTTCCTCACATTATTTTTTCTTGTCTTTACCATAAAGATCAACCATAACACTTACTAGTGATTTTGAGCTAGTTTGAAACACTTTCACCTGTAATTATATCCAAAAATATGGAGAAGATTTTTGAGGGCAAGATGTTATATAAATTGAGTGGACTACCACACATGCATATAGAGAATACTAATTATTAAATTATTCTGTATGTTTGGTCAGTTCTGTCTTTTTCTATATAAACTGTTTTTTGGGTTTTTTTCTGGTAAGATTTATTTTATTGTTTTTTGAGAGAAGGTGAGAGAGACAGTCAGAGAGAAGAGGAAATGGCCCAGAGCAGTTTCCATAGTTGTACATCATTAGTTGTGATACAGTTACATTCCACACAAGTGGACGTGGAGCTGTGCGGGGTGGGAACCAAACTGGGGGCCTCACAAATGAGAGGCAAGAACCTTCACCATGGGGCTTGGAGATTAGCAGTTGTGTCACAGTTATGTATATGGGTTTGCACAGGCTGGGACTAGGAATCAACCTCCGGACCTCACTTTTGTAAGGCAAGCGCTAAACCTGTCAACCTCTCCCAGCAGCCCCTACATAAACTTTTTGTACATATACTTGTTCAATATTAAACTTGTCTGGTTTCGGGTTCACTTGGGATTCTCTACACAAAATCAATTTGCCTGTTCAGCTACTTTTCCCTTACAACCAATTCATTCATATAATAGCAAGAATTAGAAAACTATATAAAATGCTTGATAATGGCTTTTACTCATTAAATATACACAAAATTGAATATTATTTATAGGTGTGTTTATAAAGCAAAATCTCTATATATTCATTGATTAGATTCATCAATAATCCATAGCTTTCCATGTTTCAATAAAGAGAAACAACAGTAATGAGGTCTCCTGTGGGTCCCAGGTACTTTTGCCTTCTTTGGCCTCTTTTTCCATTAAAACACACACAAAAAATTAAAGTTATGTTTTATAACTGCATATGTCCATAGATAAATATATTTCTTTGGCCTCTTTTTCCATTAAAACACACAAAAATATTTAAAGTTATGTTTTACAACTGCATATGTCCAGAGATGAATATATTAATATTATATTAACGCATTTTGTTTAATCTAAAAGATCATTATTTTCTTCTAATTTTAAACTATAATGAGCCAATGATAACTGAGAACACTTGTGATTTCCCAAAATATGAATTTTATATTTTAACAAAGTGAGACCGTATATGCTATGAAGCTTTCACCTTCCCTAAGACTACATAGAGTAGGAAAAGGCAGGTAGAACCAAATTCTCATTCTTGGGGGAAAAAATACCAATAATATCTGGCTTAAATAATAAATAAAAAGAAAAAATGAAGATTAAAGCAATTAAAATAGACTTTTTTTCTATGCAAGTAAAAATACCCAGTTTGTTCCTCATAATTCTGCTAATTACTAAGATTTTAAAAAGAATTTATGACCTAATGTTATTAAGCATGATCAAAATGACTCATGTCTCATGAAAACAAAACTAGTATAATAAAAGTTACAGTGTATTTTTATGTCATTCCCATTTGTTCTCACCGTAGAAATATTTGTCAAGCAGATTATAATGTCCTTAAAATCAGGTTCATAAAATATTTTTTTTATATTACCACATTTTTCCATGTATACAATGAGACTTTTGTCTAAAATTGTTAGGCCAGCAATTGGGAGTTGTCTTATACTTGGGAGTAACCCATATATTGATTTCTTAATGTTGGATTAGAAAAGTAGGGGTTGTCTTATACATGGGGACATTTTATACATGAAAAAATACAGTATATCTTTGGACTCCAGAATAGTATATGAAAAACTAATAGATGCTAAATAAAATATTTCCCAAAGGGGTAAAAAGATCCAATCATTTACTAACCTAACTTGTTCAGACCTGTTTTATTGTAGAACTTTTTTTTTAATTAATAGAAGAGTTAGCAATTATTATGTAAACTCTGTGATTTATGGAATGTTGAGTATATGATAAGAGCTAGTAACAAAACATTATAAAGAGTGCTTTACAAAATTTAAATTAACTAAAATGAATTAGCAAATATATTGTATACTAGATACTACTACAATTCTGATCTGAAAAAATGCCAAGAATAGATTCAATTACATCTATTTTTGATTGAGAACATATTTCTGAGTGAAAAAGTAATCAGACTATTTTCGATACATTTCAAGTGAGATAAATAGAAGACCTCAAATTAAGTGTGTGTGTGTATACCTATGATGAGATGATAGATTAGACAGAGAGAGAGAGATGACAGAGACAGAGATGGAGAGAGAGAAATAATAAATGATAGATACATGTTAGATACATAGATAGATAGGTAGATATAACATTGGCTAACTTTATAAAAACTGTATCTGTTTATTTGATGTTTCAAAAAGACCATAATATTGAACAATTTAAAAAATACAAATGACCATATATATTCATAACTTATTTCTTGAGAATATGAATCATGTTTGAGATATTGTGACTTTTATTCTGAGTGAAATCCCATTTATGAAGTATTTGATACCATGTATAAAATAATATTTGCAAAACTGGTCTAAATAGATTTGGAAAAGAACAGTTTTATAAATTGAAAACAGGGCCCAAAATTAATAAAAAAAAAAAAAAAAAAGGTAAGGGCACATGTCATGCACTGGACATGGAAAATGTCAGGGAGTAAGTTCTGAAGAGCTGATGAGAGCTATAATCTTTACTATCAAATTAATGATCTAGAAATAAAAGAAAAATGCATATTATTAGTACACGTAAATAATAATAAATTGGTAGGTATATAAAAGAGTAGAATAAACAGAGAAAAAATTGACCTAGAGAGTTAATGGGTATAGTAATAAACATAAAAAAATGAAATTCAGCTTGGAAAATGAAAATATGTCAGAGAAATAATCACCCTAAGTAGCAAAATTTATAGAAATTTAAAAAAGATCATATGTTAAAATTCAACAGATGTTGAATTTTATATATACACACATATATACAGCCAGGAGAATTGTATTATTTATGTGTATGTTTAGATTTCATCTTACCTAAGAATATCCAAGCCAGCTCCATCAGCTTTTGTTCTAGAACATTCTAGATCCTCAATGGGCCATTAATAATCATAGCATCTTAACAAATACATTAACAAGAATTATAGACTCGGGGCCTAGCTCTTGTAATAGAGTCAAGATAAATATAGATAGAGAGGTAAGCATGCTAATTTTCCTAAAATCATGTTTTCATCTATTTTTTCCCCTGCAGAGAGTTAGTCCCACACGTATAATGTTCAAATATGACAGAATAAAATAAGTATCTGAAGTTTCTACATACCAATTCATTCATAATTGATGTTTCTATTCTGAACAAAAGCACTTTCAATTTTTTAGACATATATCTTGTCATTTGTCTCAGAACACTCTCCTCCACCTGTCCTCATATTCTGTACTTTATAATTTTCCAACTGACTAGAAATAAAGCAAACAACTGAAATTCAGAGAATATCCATAAACTATGTTTTTATCAGTAATTTAATTTCCTTCTAAACTCTCATATGTGGATTAATGTTCGTAGTTAAGTGAGTTGGTTATAATGTGTCTCTTACCAAAAGGTAGGTAATAAGAGATTCTTCAGTTTTAAAACTTGATCAACTTGAATTACTCTGGTATATAATTCAGAGCTTTTTCAGGACTATGGGGATTTGAAGTCTCGAGGATTTTTTAGAGGTATGTATACACACAGCCTTCTTCTCACTAGTTCAGAACTTCTCTAAATGTTTCATTCAATTATTCATATAGCGATGCCAGGATGGTTCATAGGGTTGGGCCCTCACTTTGCAGCCCCAGGGTCTGAGGATCAAATCCTGACCCCAGCCCATGAAGACCCATGTGCTGAACTGGGGTGTATCCCCAGTTCACTTCTTGCTGAAACTCATGCAGGAGGCCCCTGATCAAGTCCCTACCCTGCTCAGCCTCGTGCCCACCTGTGGAGTGAAATGACATTGAACGATGATGACGTACAACAATGGAGATTGCTCTGGGTCTTCCCCCTTCTCTCTGTCTCTCTCTGTCTGTCTCTCTGTCTGTCTGTTTCTATCAAAAACAATAAAATAAATCTTTAAAAAAAATAAATCTTTAAAAAAGTATTCTCTCTCGCGCTCTCGCTCTTTCTCTCTCTCTCGCACACACACACGCACACACACACACGAGAGCTGTCCAAAAAGTATACAGCCATGTAACCATTTTTGTATATATGAGGGCTGTCTGAAAAATATCAAGCCATTGATAATATAACAAGAACAGTTTGTGGCTGGATACTTTCCAGACAGTATTTATATATTCTGTCATTACAATCTCAAAAGCACTTAGTCTTTCACCATTAAACCAGATAATATTGTAGAATTTCTTAGGTGTTCTCTATCAAATTGAGGTAGTTCTCACCTATTCTTAACTTTGCAAGAGTTTTCTTATAAACAAGTATTGGGTTTTCTGCATCAAATGATATGATCATATAATGTTTCTTCCTTAGCCAGTTGATATGAGGGATTACACTGCTTTCAGTCATTGTGGCCTACATTTAGACCATACAAGTGAAAATGTCTATAAAAACATACATGTGCCCCAAGCTGTGAGACATAGTTTGGTATCATCTATAGAAGCTCTTGTACAGGGCCTCCAGCTTCATGGGGGCCTAACAATAAAACCAAAACCAATTATCATCATATAGTGCAATGGCTATTATTATAAGTTTTCTTAGACATAAACTAATTTGGAGAGATATATGGGAAAATAATGGCTTCTTAATTAAAAAAAGCAAACAATATGTTGGGGATTAAAGTTAAAAAAGACAAAGTGCTTGAATTTTATATATAAAGTATATATATCACCTGTTAAAAAAATTCAGACTATGCATTTAAACCTCTGATCTCAAAACACTCATTACATCATGATGTCTTATTAAAGTAGTTTCATTTCACAAATGTAATTTTTGCAAGGTTTGAGGTATATTTAGAGAGAGTGAAGCAATTTCTAGAATACTTCTAATATAATTTTAACACCTAAATTCTATAAAAGTAACAAAACATTAAAGCGTTAAAGAAAATTTTAGTTAATTTTAGTTAATACCATTTAACTTAGTACTTGTAATATATACAAAATTAATAAGACAAAACACATTACAATTACTTTGCTATGTACTTAACATGTTTGAAATAAATGATCACAGTTAATTAGCCTTGTGGAGAACGGTAACAATATTTAGATGTTATTGAATGTGATATTTGCTGTACTTCTTTACTGTTTGTTGATGTTACTAATTTCTTATTTTCAGGTCACATACTAATAGATGTTTTATTAAGGTATTTTGTCTTTGAAAATGAGACTGTACTAATGTTAATCATTCAGTTGAATGAAAATAATTGCCGCATTCTTGTTGCTTATGGTTTGAAAAAATTTTTAAAAGACACACATACTTATCTGAACAACTTCCTCTTGCTCAGAGTAACATTATTTGTATCTTATTAGCAAGGGTATTTTATTTTTAAGCACAATTCGTTATCTTGTTTATGATACAGACAAATTTTTGACAATATTTTACTTTATCAACAATTTATTTACATCAAAATATATAATATGGGTCTCTGGGTGGCTATATACAGTAGAAGACAGAATAAAAACAATACTTAGTATAAAGTTTAATGAAATTAAGAGATTAAAGTAGGGAACGAGGAAAGCAAAGTAAAATTGTTTGGGATGGGAGTATCATTTTAACTCCAGCCTCTTTCCTTAACACACTTATGCAAAGCACCCGTATATGCCATGATAAATCACACCATCACCAAAGCTGCCATTCACAAGTATCTTTAACAGGCACTCTAGGAAAATGTTCCCGTAAACTTTTCATTACCCTATACATATTACAAAGAATCCTAAATATGCCCATTCACTGAACTCTCTAGCTGTAGAAACAAATGGGAAAGCTTATACCTATTGTAGCAGAGAGTACTTTCAAAACAAATGGGTCTTATAAGTATCTAATTGTTCAGAAAATCATTCTAAAAGTTATATAAACCAACTATCTCAGCACTTTAATTATTTCTGATCCAAAAAGCATTGATCTCATTAATCTCCCATAAAATATTTGAGATCTTCAATTTTTTTCTCCCTCCCCTTCCAGTCTCTAAATATTTTAGGCAATTATTTAAAAAATATATATTTTAAATTAGTGAGAATCTTAACTTGCTTGCTGACCTAGCCTCATAGCTTCCAGCAGAATTGTTCTTTTACCAGGATTGTCCTTTCTTATATGCAAAGACTGCGTTTTGGGGAATATGCAGTGATTATTTTGAATATACCATACAATGAAACCTAAATTTGGAAGAAACAATATTAGAATAGTCTGACATTAGATGTATTTCCTGTTTTTTCCAAATACACGCTTCCGTATTTTCTGGCGTATAAGACGACCGGGCATATAAGACGACCCCCTAATTTTACAGTTAAAACATAGGTTTAGGCCTATATTCGCTGTATAAGACTATCCCCCACTTCCGAGGCTGTAGTCTTATACAGCGAATATAGGCCTAAACCTATGTTTTAACTGTAAAATTAGGGGGTCGTCTTATACGCCCGGTCGTCTTATACACCAGAAAATACGGTATTTAAAAACTACTATCATTTGCTAGAGTAGACTTGTATTGTTCTTTGTAACATGGTTTTGGATTATAGTTCAATTTTATATTACAGACAGATGGTATTTCTATTATATTTTATTAAGTCAGGAAAAAGCCTAATTTCTTATTGTCTTTAAAACCTAAAAATTTATTTCAACTCTACATTATGTATACAAGTGGTTCAAAAAGTATTTCACAATGCTTTCTAAGAAAATTGTTTTTTAGTTCCTTTAAATTATTGAGAAAAGTTTCAATTATTCAAACATTTATATAATGCTCTGCCAAATCTCTGGTATTTCCAGTTTGTGACATAAATAAAATGGCAATGTACTTATTTAAACATAGCTAGCTATAAGACATTCTCCAGGCACTCAAAAAATGCTAAAAGATTTTATAAAGCAAGTCTATATAACATATTTAGTACAACTGCATGACCGGTTTCTGTAGAATTTATGATTTGTAGGAGGAGAAATACACATATAAAACAAATGGAAATTAACTTAGATATATGAGTTATGAGTAGAAACATAATAAACAGCAATATATTTTGGAAAAATTTAATAGGAAAGAATTGTGTGAGACACTATGATCTAATCAGCTTTCTGAAAATCTTGTAGAGAACAGTCAGAAGTTCCTGAGGGCAGAGGAAAGCAGAACACTCTCTTCTACTTTCACTCTAAGAAGGAAGTGACTCATTAGATTTGCTGAAGTCCTCACCAAACTGATGCCTCTATCATATTCTGTAACTATCAAGAAGATTCAGAAAATTATATGTCTTTACTCCTGGCTTCTGTGTTGGCAGGACATTAGTTAGACACATTATGCTTCTATAAAAAATTGAAGTAAAAAAAACCAATATATTTATTTAAAAATGTGTATTTATTATTATATCTTTAAATCTCAGTCACCTTCAAAGTGCTCTGATGCAATTCAACTGTGAAGACCCATTTTCCACTGCTCAAAACAGTTTTTGAACTTCTCAATTTTGATGCTTATAGTGCTTCTTCCATTTTTTTGTTTTTCTGTTTTTTTGTTTGTTTCATCTCTTTCACATGATCAAAATGTTTCCTCTTGAGGACATTTTTTCTCCAGGGAAACAAAAAACAAAGTTGCTTGGGTTGAGATCGAGTGAATAGGGAGGTTGGGGCAAGGGCGTCATGCCCTTTGTGGTAAAAACAGCTGAATACTCAACATGGTCGTGGGTAGGTGCGTTGTCATACCACACTTGTTTGTGTAAATCACCCATCATGAAATGAGCAAATGCTGAAAAAGTTTCCAAAACCTTCTCCTGAACCTGAATGCAGCCTTAACAATGCCTGCTGGTACACTGACACAGATGGGTTCCTAGAACACTTACCTAGTGGGGGAAGCCTGTACTACCAGGGGCCTGCCCTCCAGAAGATAATTTAGGTTTTGGGGGGATCCCGCACATAGCTACTGCTCTCTGCCTCACATGTTCTTTTTCATGCCATTCCAAACAAAACTCCAGTCTAAGGTGCACTGATATCCAAGGTGATAATATCCAAGGTGATAATATCTTAGCACCTTGTAAAATTGACAAAGTATACTTTACAAGACTGTTCTTGTTTAATTGATCACTTCCTATATATGCTGAGCACTGTGCCAAGTGCTTCATATTTATTAGCTATTTAAACTTCATAATAACTAGAAGGTAAATATTAGGCAGTAAGCTGATACTTCAATTTAGGTCTGCTTTTACATTTCAAACTGTTACTCAGTTCTAGGATTCAGAAACAAATATTATTCACTGAGTAGAGATAATTTATTTAAGTACCCTTAGCTATCTGTAGTAGTTACTTTTGTTTAAAGAAAATAATGGGTTTTAAGATTATGTGTATATATTTCATTAAATTTAGAAAATGAACTAATATGACGAAGAAGCTACAAATCAGCTGTAATATTACACCTCCAAGAGATATTTTGGTTTTATAGTATAAATCTTTACATTGACACTAGTGCATTCCTGCAAGCTCATGCCCGAGAGATCAGCCCACAAAGTCACAAGCCAATATATATTCCTAGTATGATTTCTCTAATAGCCCTTGTGATCAAGTCTTCCCTGACTCCTATAGCTTTTCTTTTATGTGAGTCTTAGATAGCACCCAGTGGAGCTTACCAAACTCCAATCTTGTGGTTTGAATTGACCAATCTGGACTTAGCCTAAGAACCCCAAAGCATTTTATCCACATACCTTGACAAAGGCATGTGCCCCCAAGATACTGCCTCTTTTATGTCTGCAGTCTGCCTTGACATCCCTTATGGCCCCCTAAGATGAGGGTTGCCAAGTACTTCCTCTAGAACCTGTGAGTTATAAACATTTCTAGTTTACTTCCTTTTGTGGTCTTTTGTTGAACCAAGACTCACCATTCAGCACTCTGTGCTCTACTTAATAAGTGTTGTTTTGTCAAATTCATAGCACATATAAAAACTCCTTAACTTATAAGCACTATTCACTCACTGTGCAAATTGCCAGGTGACTGAAAATGTAAATAAATAAATAACAGATAGAAAACAAACAAATAGCACTAGTAACAAAAATCTAAATGATTTAACAACAACAAAAAAGTGCTGCAGTTATATCTTTAATTTTCTGACTCTTCTACAGCCAATCTGGTATAATACAACAAAAACTCTGGTACAATAAGTAGGCTCAAATTCTGATTCCATTGCTCAGTAGTTAGATGGCTTTGGCAAGTTACTTAGACTCTGTGATTTTCAGTTTTCACATCTGTTTGCTAAGGTTAACAATAAACTAAAATTTTGAGAACTGGTCTCAAATGACAGGGATTGGCATAAACTAAATATTCCATAAATAATAGAAATATACATATATTTATACTTCAAGAAAATGAAACAAGGAGATTCAAGATGGCAGGGTATTTAAGAGACCTCTGGGACAACATCAAGTGTAACAATATTTTCACCATAGTGGTACCAGAAGAAGAGAGAAAGCAAAGGATTGAGAACTATTTGAACAAATAATGCCTGAAAACTTTCCTAACATGGTGAAGGAAATAAACATAAAAGCCCAGGAAGCACAGAGTCTCAAATACGATGAAACCAAACAGGCCCACATGAAACACATTATAATTAAAATGGCAAAGGTTAAAGCAAAGAGAGAATGATAAAGCAGTAAGCAAAAGCTAATTAATAACTTATAAGGGACATCCCATAAAAATGCCATCTGATTTCTCAACAGAAACTTTGCAGGCTACAAGAGATTGACATGAAATAGTCAATGTGATAAAAAACAAGAACCTACAACCACATATACTGTGCCCAGAAAGGCTATGATTTAAATTCAAAGAACAGATAAAGAGCTGCCTAGTCAGGAAAACAATAACAATAACAAAAACAAAAAAAATTAAAGGGGTTCATCACCACCAAACCAGTATTGCAAAGAATGTTAGAAAGACTTTTTTTAGGACTGGGGGACTGGTGTGGGGGGTGGGGGGAAAGATCAAAATTATGAATATTAAAATGACAAAACTACATATCTATCAACAATTATTTTCAATGTAAATGTATTAAATGTGACAATTAAAAGGCATAGGAGCGCTGAAGGAATAAAAAAACAAATCCCTTACATATGCTACCTATAAAAGACTCACTTCAGAATGAAAGACACATGCAGACAGTAAGTAAAAGGATAAAAAAGATAATTTAAGAAAATGAAAGTGAGAAATGAAAACAAAACAAAAACAAAACAAATAAAGCTGGGATAGCAATACTTACATACACCAGATAAATCGATTTTAAAGCAAAGGCTATAACAAGAGACAAAGGAGGAGTCAGTAATGCCACTTCTGGATACTTATCTGAAGAAATCCAAAACATTAATTTGAGGAAACATGTGCATCCACATGTTTATTGCAGTACTGTTTACAATGGCCAAGATGTAGAGGCAGCCTGGATGTCTGTTGATGGATGAATAAAGAGGTGGTGGTATATATGTACTATGGAATATTGCTCAGCCATGGGTACTTCCAGTGGCATGGATGGATCTGGAAGGTATTGTACAGAGTGGAGTATGCCAGACAAAGAAAGACAGATGTAATATGATTTCACTTATATGTGAAATCTAAAGAACAAAATAACAAACAGAAACAAACTCATAGCTATAGAGAATATTTTGATGGTTGCCAGACGAGAAGAAGATTTGGGAGTGTGGGTTAAAAAAGAAGTAAAAATTGTTACAGAATAGTTATGGGGATGTAGGGTATACTTTAATAAATATAGTCAATAATAATGTAATAATTATGTATGGTGTCAGATGAGTACTAGATTTGTTGAGAGGATGTTGGGGTACAAGGAGAAAAGGTGAAGAGATTAAGAAGTGCAATTGGTAGTTAAAAAATAGTTATGGGGATATAAAGTAAAGCATAGGTAATATGTAGTCAATGTTATGGTAGTAACCATGTATAGTGACAGGTCAGTGCTAGACTATTTATGGGGATGGATCACTTCTTAAATTACAATAATATGCTGTACATATGAAATTAACATAAAATATTATTAGATGTCCACTGCAGTTGAAAAATTAAAAGAGGGGAGAAATGTGAAGGAGAATAAGAGGACAAATTTCCAAGTATAAAACAATAAGTCATGGGGATGCAGTGTACAACATGAGGAATACAGTCAATAATTTTATGTCAGCATGGCAAGGTGTCAGATGGTTGTTAAGAGTTACGATAGTATCACTTCTTGACATATATAAATGTTGAATAACTAGGATATAGACTTGAAACTAATATAGTACTGTATGTTAGCTATATTTTTAATAAAAATCTTAGAAAAAGTAAAATGAAACAAAATGTTTTTCCCCAAGAGTTATGTGAATAAAAACAAAGGCATATTTAATATACATATAAGGTCTGACAATTAAGTTCATAAATTTCACACCATGGGTTTATGTAGGCAGCACTGTACAAACAACTCAGTAAGGTTCCATAACCTTGGCATATTGGTGTCTCACAGCTGTGTTCATGTGGATGTGTGATGGTGTCTTGCTGAATGGCGTTACCATTATTGTTGCTGCAAGTTCTTGTGTGCCATAGTGAGAATGTCGGAACTTGAATTTGCTAAGACCTTTTGGAGAGGCAAGATGATATTTTGGGCCATGTTATTACTGGTGATGAAACATAGGTGTACCAATATGACCCTGAAACAGAGAGTCAAAGTGCACAATAGAAGTCAGCCAATTCTCCATGATCAAAGAAGTTCTATCAGTCCAAATTAAGAGTCAAAATGATGTTGCTAACCTTTGGTGATACAGAGGAACTGTTCTTTATGAAGTTGTACCAACTGGACAGTGAACCAAGCTGACTATTTAAAAATGTTGAAAAGACTACATGAAAAATTTAGATAAAAATGATCTGAACTTTTCATCAACAATTTATGTCTCTTGTATAACAACAATGTACCAGCTCACACAACACTGAGGGAGTTTTCAGCCAGTAAACAAATAACTGTGTTAGAAAACAGTTCCTACTCACTTGATATTGCCCCCAGTGACTTTTTTCTTTACCCCAAAATAAAAGAAATATTGAAAGGAAGACATTTTGTTGACATTCAGGATATCAAGGGTAATGCAACAATGGCTTTGATGGCTATTCCAGAAAAAAGAGTTCCAAAATTCCTTGGAAGGGTGAACTTGGCACTGGCTTCAGTGCATAGCTTCCCAAGGGGAGTACTTCCAAGGTAACCATAGTGATATTCAACAGCGAGGTATGCAGCACGTTTTTTGGATGAGTTTGTGAACTTAACTGTCAGACCTCATATATATTATATGTGTATACTTATAGTGATATTGTGAGCAAAGTGGAATAAAATATGAACACAAACAATATGAAATAAATACATATAAATGAAAATCAATCACATAATTAAAACAAAAAAAAAATAAATGGGAAAAAACATTATTTTAGCTTTTAAGTAAGAACTAGGATTAGAGTTAGAGAACATAAAGGTATAATTTATAATGTAACAGTGAATAAATTAAAACAAGTGCTTGGAAACAGTGAATAAATTAAAACAAGTGCTTGGAATGTTAAAAAGAAATAGAATTTCAGAGACAATTTTTTTAAATTAATGAAGCAGAATACAGACATAAAATGTAATAAAACTACAATGAAATATTTCCAGTATTACAGAAAAATGGCAAGCATGGCTGCTCTTAAGAAGAAAAATAATGAGAAAGATTTATTCAAAGCAACCCAAATGTTTATCTTTCTTGTTTGGCAAAAGTTATCATATTGCTATAGTAGATGGGAAGAAAAATAAAAGACTAAAATTTAATTTCTTATGAATAAAAGATATATGTGAATTATTCGCTCTCAAATTTCCTGAACCCAAAAAGGCATTTGAGTTTTTTGAATGTTGATATCTTTATGGTTTTAACCTGGTCCAAGATAAATAGTATTCTAGCTTTAAAATGGTGAAGCCCTTTGAAAAACCTAGCCAATTTCTTATATAGTCAACTCCACAAAGTATCTCTATGTTATAATAATTTATCTTTTTCACTTTGATTTGAAATTGAATGCCCTGTTAATGAAATTCAATGTCCTTGCTTTATTTTTCTTGTGCTGTTAAAAAAATTGTACTTTGTTTACTTTAACTACACCCATCATGTTTTTACTACTCTAACCCAGAGCCATTGAATTCTTCTTTCCACATAGTTTCATTTTATATGGTGATTATGGGTTTCTATTTTCCAGTTTGACGTTGGTTTGTGGTCACTATATTTCCATTATTGATTCATCCAATCTACTTTTAAAGCATTCGTTTATTTACTTGGGCAGAATATAGTTAGAACAGTGAAAATGTAGAAATAAAATTCAGCTAAAACGCAAAATCAATTCTGGGGCTCACTAAGATTTCACTTAAGGTAATATATGCTTTTCACAATAAATTACTATTTTCATAATATCTATTGGATAAACAAGAAAGCAGTTTACTGTCTGATGACTTTAAAAGGCCTTACTTGTTATAGTAAAGTATTTAAATTTAGTTACTATGTTTTTTTCACTTCAAAATGAAAAACACAAGTTTGAATATCTCAAGCTGTACTTATGTCAAAGTTGTTATATTTAACTTTACAAAACACTTTTAAATCTTCATAATCAGTTCATAAAGTTAATAAGTCATTTCTATTTTAAAGTGAAAAGATTGAAGTATGGACATTGTAAATGGCTTGAAAATACTCATGTAACTAGCTAGAATTAATCAGCTCTGGAGATGCAAATCAAACACCTCTGAGTCTAGTTCTGTTTCTCACAACTCCAGTGTTGCCCTTATATGTTCTTCAGAATCAACACTGTTCCTTTTTTTTAATCCATTCTTCCTTTCTTCTAATTATATTCATCCTGAACACTATGCTAACACAGAAGAAAAGTTATTTCCCCCAGGGTAATTGAGCCAGTAATTTAGCCTAGGTCTATAATATTCTGCACAGAATTAGTGCTAAGCTAGAAATACAGATCTCTTTCAGAAGAAAAACTCTGAAAAAGTGTTTAAATTACATAGGTCATTGAATTTAGTTCCCACACACGTTTATTGGGCTGAGTGAGAATGTGTGTTAGGCCTGAAACACTTATTTTCCAAGACAGAGAGCGAGCTTCCACAGCCTATGCCACGTTTATCCCCTTATGTGGAGTGTCTCCCTATTTCACCTCAATGAGTGCTCTTCTGTTCTGCTAAAATTTCTCCTTAAACATCACTGACCCTCTGGCACACTCCCAACATTCAGTATTTCAGACTCCAGGGAAAAGGGTATTAACTGTATAAAAGGTTAAAAGGGTAAAAAATAGGTAAATTCCAGCATAGGTTGTAAGGAAAGAAGAGACTTGCTAGCCATGAGGGCCCACCTACGCTGTTGGAACTGATGTTGCTCTATTTCTTCTCTTCGTAAGTAAAGCACTGTTGTATCTTGTACTTAACTGTATTTTGTTTTCGTTGGTGATCTGATGCCAAGATGATATGGGCAGAAGTGTTTGGAGTACTCACCTGGGATTAGTAAGTACTGCACAGTTCTACGCTTGACAGAATTCAGCACAAAATTTGATATATTGCACAACATATTTATGTAAATAATTTGTTTCCCAATATCTTTTTCTTTCCCTGAGGTGTTTCTCCTTACCAGATTTTCACAAATTATGACACTAGTCAAAACAAATAAGATAAACTATTTCACTTCAAATTTAGTGTTTACCCACGTTGGCTCATTAAAATCAAAAGTACCTTTAAGTATTTTTTTTCTCAAATGAAAATGTTATACATGAAGGCTGTCCTTAAAGTATCCATCCATGTAACTGTTCTCATTATATGGACAATGGCTGGATTTTTTCAGACAGCTGTCATATAACATATACAGGGTCCAGCAGAAGTAATGTTCTAGCTCATTAAATAAAGGGGTGTTACTTCTGCCAAACCCTGTATACTCATTTTTCTGAATAAAATATAATAAAAATTAGAGAAGTATTTGAAAACTATTAAATGACATCTTCAAAATAATAAAAGAGAAGAACTCTTTACAAAGAATTATCAGAATTCACTACTAACAGACTGAAAATAAAAGAAATTAAAAAGAAAGGTCTTTACACACAAGATCATGATCTCTGATTTTGGTACATTTATGCAGAAAAAAAATAAGGATCACACAAAAAAAATGAATATTGGCTATTTGAAATAATAAACGCTGAAATTTTAAATATATTGAGAACTAAAACACGTGATGCTGACAAAGCATACTGAGGTAAAGGAATAAGTGAAATTACAGAATCCTAAGCTTTTGATTAGTACAGTTTTGGTTATGAATAATTTAAATTAGATTATGCGTAACAGGTCAAGAAATATTTAAACAGATCAAGAGAAAAAAAGTATTAATAAAATAATACTTCATAAAAGTAAATGAAGACAAAGAGAAAGAAATATGGGAACAAAGAAAAGACAGTACCAATAAAAAAAACATTAAACTGGTAGAATTAAAGTAACATTTATCAGCATGAAATAGTTGGTATAGTCTCATGTTAAGAAAAAGATCATTAGTAGACAATGGCAACAACACTAATAAAGTAACTATTTAAAGCTTACAAATATGGACAGAGAAAATCTGAAAATGAAAAAACTGAGAAAAACAAATGAAAACTCTAAGAAGGCTAAACTACCTTTACTAATATCAAGCAAAGAATTTAAGACATAAGTGTAACTAGTAACAGATAAGGGCATTTCCTTATTTTAAAAAAGGGGTGAATCCCCACAAGAAGAAATAACAGTTCTACATTTATATGCATATAAAAATTTAGCTTTAAATGTACAAATATAAATTTGGGAAAATATATAGGAGAAAGAAAGAAATCTAAAATCATATTGGAAGGGTTGGATTTGTACACCTTGTAGTTACTGATAGAAATATCAAGGAAAATGTATATTAAGACTACAGAGGATTTCCATTGCCTTAGTTTCCACATCCTTAAGAGTTCTGCACTGACGGGCTACATATTACTATTGTTCTCAAAAAGTACAAATAATAATTACAAAAGTTAACCACATACTAGAAAATAGAGAAAGTTAAACACGTTTCAGATGACTGGAATCATAAAGTATTTTCTATGGCCTTGGTAGAACTGGGCAAAAAATCATTAACAAAAAAGATAATTAAAAAATCTCCAAATACTAACAAATGAAGTAATATACTTCTAAATAAACTGTCGTTTTTTAATGATATCACATACAAATTAGAAAATGTTTAAAAATAAATGGTGATTAAATTGTGGCACATAGCACTTGTGAGAATCAACTGAAGCAGCTTACTAAATGTAAAATAAAGGCCAAAAAAGCAATTCTGTAAGCGCTGATCTCAAGGACCTAGAAGTTAAATAGCAAATTAAACTCAAAGAAAAGAAAGAGAAAGACTGAACAAATTCTTTCTTTACTTTAGAAAACAAATGCAGAACTGAGAAAAAAATACTTTAGAAGTCTAATTGGTTCTGAACAGCTTAAATACGATAAGCCAATAGCAAAATTAATAAAGAAAAATGGTAATTAAAAATTGCAAGTATTACAAATGGAAAGGTTACTTCTGTACAAATCCTACAGATATGAACAATTTATAATTGCAATGTTGTGCCAACACTTTTGAAGATGTTGATAGGAGCAACACCTTCCACGGAAACAAAAAATTGCCAATTTCAATTAAAAAAATAGAAAATATAAATAGGTCTATGTCTACTAAAGGAACTAAAACTGTAATTTAAAATCTTCACAAAATGTAGATCTAGCAATATCTTCTTTGATAAATAACTAGTAACAATCTTCACAAAATCTCTTAAGACATGCTTGTAACTCTTCTTCAGGCCAGTATAAGCTTGATATTAAAATCTAACAAGGGCATGACAAGAATTAATAGTTATAAGTAAAAAATAACTATAAATGTAAATGTAAAAATCATGAAACACATTATTAGCATTTCAAATTCCTCAGTAATGCAAAAGAACTATACATCAAAACCAAGTTTTGTTTATTCCAGAAATGCAAGATTGCTTTAATATTCAAAAAACAGACATTCACGTTAGTAAAATAGATAAATAACAAGCTTACCTAAATAAATACAGCAAAAAAGATTCGACATGTTTCAATACTCAGTGTTTTAAGTATTATTAGTAAACTAAAAATAAAACTAATTTGATGAAAAAGTTCATAGCACACATCATAATTAATGGTGTTGAAAGATTTTTTCCAAGATTCAAAGATATCAGTTATCATGACTAATAAATAAGCAATATTTTATTGGTGGTTCTAGCCATCTAATATGAAAAAGAAAGAATAAAATAAGTATTGTTCAGGGGTCCATGATTGTATAAATAGACAATTCAAAAATGGTGTTAACATTAATAAAGGAATTTAGTAAGATTACTGAAGGGCAACATATAAAACATTATGTTATATATACCAGGGGTGGCCAACAAGTCGATCGCGATCGACCAGTCAATTGTGAGGCCAATTTTGGTCGATCGTCATACACTCGCAATGTCTGGGGGGGAATTCCTTGTACCATGGACTTTGAAGCGATTGTAGCTCTTATAACTCGAGCGGTGCCACTGCGGTGCCCGGCTGATTTGAAGTGTCAAATCATAACATACAATCCTAAGAAACCGACAAAATGGGGTATCAGAGTTTATACTCTAGCTGACTCGAAGACTGGCTACATTTGCTGCATTTTGCCATATTATGGATCACTCACAACAGAGCTCTTGGTCAGACCCGATTTACCTGTTTCATCAAGAATTCCGATACACTTATAC
>PVKE010029493.1:0-20212 GCA_004027555.1 Craseonycteris thonglongyai | reverse complement strand
TCGGATCTACATACCTATGCGAATCGGCATTTTCATACTTGAAGCTAAGGAAGACTAAACAACGTTCTGTCCTGACTGATTCCCATACTGAAGACTCATTATTATTATCTTTGTCAGGATATACACCTAATTATGATTCCTTGGTTAGAGACATGCAAACTCAGTCTTCCCATTAATGTTAAGGCAACAAAGTAAATTCGAAATCTGTCTATCTGTAGCTACTTTGAATTAATAAATATTGTTAATAATTATCCATGTTATTTTAATTCCCCTGGACTTGAGTTTTTTGGCCCTTTAAATAATTATTGTTGTTGTTTTTTACGTAGGTAGATAAGCCGTATATCTATATTTCAGTGCGAGGTGTACTCAGCGAGCTATTGATAGATTAGCAAAAAGTAAGTCATATTATTCTTTCATGATAAATTTTCCTGGCCCCCCCAAAAAACGCAAAAGTGAGATATATTGAAATCAAATTATCAGCCATACTGTGCATTTTTATAACAACTTTTTCATATTTACGAACAAATAGTACAACGACTTATACATTGCAGTTGATAAAAAATTAAATTGCATTTTAAGTTAGTGAAAATCTATCTTGAAAAAGTGTCAGAAAATCAAATTTTTTAAGTACCGCATGTATGGAATGCTGCTATCAAAAGTTGGGTCTGGAAATTTATTTTCTTCATGAGCCTATATCTCGAAAACTTAAGTGATTTAAAAAATAAAAAATAGTTTTGAACATATATTTTACTTATCTACCCATACCTCACTGGAATGCACCTTATACTGCAACACAGTGTATAAACATAGTATGCATTTCACACCCCTTCTTCCCCCTTAGACTACGCCTATGACAACAAGTCGATCGCGACACACTTTTAAGATAAAAAGTAGATCTTATATACAGAAAAGTTGACCACCCCTGCCATAGGGGAATTTAATGAATGACTAGATAAAGATCTTAAGACTAGAAATACAGTTTTTATTATGCAGCATCACACTGATGGAGATAAGCAGCTATAAAAAGTGGAAACTAAATCTTTTTGTTTATTAACATTCATTTGTTCTGCAAATATTTGTTCATTGTTCAAGCACATTTGATCATATGCTTGGTATTGTTTTATATCAGGGTTTCTCAGCTTGGCACTACTGACATTTTGAGCTGAGTAATTCTTTGTTTTGGGGTTGCCCTATGCCCTTTGTTTAGCAGCATCTTTGGCTTGATGCCAGTAGCACTCCTCCAATTGTGACAAGTAAGAATGTCCCCAGATATTGCCAAATGTCTCCTGTAAGGCAAAATAACCTCTGGTTGAGAACCATTGTTTTAGGTGAACATTTTAAAAGCAATTTTTTGGAAACATATTTTGCATTGTTTTTCTATTACAAATAGAAAATCACATACTTCATGTGATTGCGCTTTTCAGTATTTCCTAGGTAGTGCTCCATCTGAAAAAATAATAGGGGAAATGGAACTAGCCATATTACCTATAGAAATACTGAAATGAAAATCTTGCATTTTAAAAGTAACAGTTGTTTTAATCATGATTCTATAGCATTGACATCTTGGATCAAAGAATCTGCTTTTTCTTGATCTTTTGAAAAGTACTTTGTATCTAAGAACACATTCTTACAAAGAAATCTAATGCTTGTTGTTTTTTCTCCTTTAAGTATGCTCATATCCATCTTTGGTTTTAAAGCCTCTGTAACTTGTTGGCACTGCATACAAATTCCAGTATTATAGGTATTGTTCTCTCTGCTTCTCTGCTGCATCCTTTTCTGAAGCTATGAGGGATGTGAAATATATTCTGAAAATTTATTCATAAGCTTTAAAACTTATTATATCCAGGAGAGACAGATTTAAGATTGCTGAGGTTTCTGGCTATAGTACTTCAAGTAGAAATCTATACTCCATTAGGTTCTCTAACATTGTGACCTTAATTTTCCAGTATTTTGTCCTTTAAATTGAAAGCAGTATTTTAATACTATTTAAGCCTTCTGGAGGAGCTTGTAATATCAGACTTCAGTTGTGAAATATTTGAACCAAATGAAAAGTAAAATAGCAACTGACTTAAGACTGTATCATTTTACATATATTTTTTATTTCAAAATATTCAATGATAGAAAGATATGCATGGAAAATAATACCCTGGAGTTGGTGGAAAAAGCTCTTTTTGTATTGAGGCTTAGAAGAGAATAGAGAACAGTAAGGAGTTGTTCATACCGTACTTGAGCAGAATTTCTTTCATGGGGTTTTTTCTTGGCATAGCCTAAAGAGTTTCTCATTAGGAATAGTTGTTAAATTCTCTGAAGTTAGGAAATTTACTTTGTATAAAACTGTGATCTGGGTGAGATGAAAATCAACCTGGGCATTAGCTATTGAGTTATCTTGCTTCAGCAGATAAAGCAGGAAATATAAAACTATATTGTATTACTGAGTCAAGAAACAGAACTATTTAAGGAAAAAAAACCCTATATGGAAAAGCAAAAATGAAAAGCCTCTTGTTCTTTCATTAGTGAATTAGGTTGGTTTTAAAATATTCTCATTGAAAAATGTACACATTTCTCAAGTAATTGATATAATTTAATCCAATTCTGTCTTAAAGATATAAAACTGAACTGAATTCTTTAGGGGGCCTTAATTTCTTCATCTTTTTTTCACTGTAAAATATTGTTTAGAACCTAAATTGATCCTTTTTTTTAGTTGGTGGCTCACTGAAGGATGATACATCAAATATATTTTTTTAAAGATTTATGGTGATGGAAAGAGCTGATTCTGGGTGGTGAGCACATATGCGATGCATAGGTGATGTGATATGGACTTGGGCATCCAGAAACTATCTAATTGTTACCAATCAATGTCACCCCAATAAATTTAACAATAAAATTAAAAAAAAATTATTTTTATTTTGACAGAGAGAGAAAGAGAGAGAGAGAGAGAGAGAGAGAGAGAGAGAGAGAGAGAGAGCGCGAGCGCCAGCGAGCGCGAACTACAGAGACAGAGAGAAGGGGGAGGGCCCAGAACAGTCTCCACAGTTGCACATCATTGGTTTTTCCACATAGTTTCATTCCACAGGTGGGCGTGGGGCTGCACAGGGCAGGAACTGGGCTGGGGCGTCACCCTGGTGAGAACTGAACTGGGGGCATTCCCTAGTTCAGCATATGGGTCCACGTGGAATGGACCCGGGATTTGTTCCTCAGTCCCCAGAGCTGCAAAGTGAGCACTTAACCCACTGAGCCATACCGGCTTCCCTCAACTATTTTTTATTAACTGATAGAAGTTAAAAATTTATATTAGCCTCTGTGTATTACATTAGTTATGAGTTTTATAATAACCTCCCCGAGTTCTTTATATTCATTCCTATTAGTTAAATGCCAGATAAATCACATGATTATGTTAAAATACAAAGTAATTATTTCACAATTCTAGGGGACATTCTTTAGGGTAAAGAAACAACTGCATGTAAATTCTCCAATATTTTGCTGTCCTGTTGCAGTCCCAAACTAGGCTAATTTAACCTTATTGGTATTGATGTTTTATGTGTGCTCCATTGCTTTAGACTAAAGGAGAAAAGATTCTTGGCTTTGTGCAGGATGTAACCTGTTTTAGCTGAGAATTTGGTTCAGTGAGTCTCCAGGTCAGTTTTTAACTTCCATATTGCCAGCTTTTTTACTCCTTCACCATATTCACTGATCCACTGTCTCCCAACTGATTACCCATGGCCTTATCAGACCAGAACAAGAGAGATCCATCAACTCTTCTAAGAAAACAATTTTCTAGATGTGGTACAATGTCCAGATATTGCCAACAAGCCCCTGGAGATCTGGGCTTATCAATATAAGAATGCCCTTTTCATAAACTTTAAAAATCATTCAGGGAAGCTGGGATGGCTCAGTGGGTTAAGCGCTCACTTTGAAGCCCCGGGGACCAAGGATCGAATCCTGGCTCTGGCCCAGGCAGACACATGCTGAACTGGGGTGTGCCCCCAGTTCAGTTCTTACCACGGTGTATGCGGGAGGCTTCCGGCCCAGTTCCTGCCCTGCACAGCCCTGTGCCCGCCTGTGGAGTGAAACTATATGGAAAACTAATGCTCAACTGTGGAGACTGCTCTGGGCCCTTTCCCTTCTCTCTGTATCTCTCTGTCTGTCTCTATCTCTGTCAAAAAACAATAAAAATAAATCTTGAAAAATCATTCAGTAGTAAAGTCCTTATGAGTAGATCTGACATGTCTTGGATATATCTGAACATAAAGGAAGAACAGATTCTGGATAACTCTTAAACTTATTCATCCAATTTTTATATCATTGTATTTGGCAACATTCCTTTTAGCTTTTATATACCTTCCTGTTGTCAGAATGGTAAACTGGCCAGAGAGCAGTGGTTCGTTGTCCTGTAATTATCATGTGCAACAACAGTTCCTGACTTCTGACTTTTAGGGACTCTGCTGTTAGGAGATAATATCTCTAGATTCTTTTACTCTTTAGCTCCTTTTAAAGGGAGTAGACATTCTGCTCCTCTTTCAAAGTCTGTAGCAGCACGCATATGTGTTCATTTGTTCATTTTGTTCGTCAGTCAGCATTTGTTAAACACCAGACACTAGAGCAGGACACATCTTGTAAGTTTGTATCACTCTGCAAAATTCATGGGAAATTACATATGTTTCTGAACCCTTTCTTTTTCCAGAAAAATTTCCGTTATTGACGTTTTTCTTTAGTTAGTGGCAACAAAGTAATCTATAAAATTATACTTATGATTACTAAAAAGACAAGTCTCACCCTTACTATTTTTCTTAATAGAACATCTCAGCATAGAAATAGACAATACAAAGAAGAACTAAGTGAAATGTTAGTAATGAAATATATACCGTAACAATTACAGTAAAACATCACTAGTATTTAGATTTGTGCTTGACTAAATTCTAGTTCAATTGTTAAACAATAATACTTTATAAGTGGTGCTACATAATTTCTACTGTATCACATCATGAGTGTCACATCACATCATGAGACACCCAGTGTCTGGTTGTCTCACTTTCAGTGAGGCTAATATTGATCAAGGGGCTCAGGTGGTAGCCGTCTAATCCCCCCACTGTGAAGTTTCCCCACATTTTCTTTCTTCTCTTTGCTCTTAGTGTTCTGAAATTTTATGCTTATTTATGTGGATCATTTTTAATTTGCTGTGAAATCTTTGGATTCTTCCAATAGAAAATTCATGTTCTTTACTCCTGGGAAGTTTTGTGTACTTTGATAATTTCTTTTCTTCCATTTTCTTTATTCTTTTTTGATTAAACTCTTATTATTTAAATGTTGGGGCTCGTGGACTCATCCTTTAATTTTCTCATCTATTCACTCCCATTTTCCATCTTTTTTGTCATTTTGGTCTATTTTCCAAGACATTTCTCCAATTTATCTTCTAGTTTCTTTATTTAATTTTTATTTTTAGATGCTAAGGGCTCCCTCTGGTTTCTGAAGATTCTTTTATAGCTTCTTATTTCATGGATATGATATCTTTCAGCTCTTGGAGGATATTTTTATTTATATAGTATAATTTTGCTTCTGGCCTCACTCTGTTTTGAGTTTCTTTTCCAGTTTGTTTGTTTTCATTCACTTTTGTGTCTTTCATAAAATATCTAGCTATCCTTGCCTATGTTTTTCTATTTAAGAAGGTATTAAAATTGCATCCCAAGGTTTGTGTCAACTACTGAAGGTGACCTGGTGAGGATCTAAGGTTTTCTTATGGGAACTGCAGAGGTGGGGAGAAGAATGCCTATATGTCAATACTCGTGCATTTTGTCTGTATGTCAGGCAGTTTCTCCTGTGAGGAAGCTTCAGTCTGAGAGAGATAAGCCTGGCCCCTAGCATTATGGAGGGTAAGTAGGGTACAAGGGATGGGGAATATTAATATAGTGTTTCACTTTTGATTTCAGATATACTTGGACCCCAAGATAGAGCCTCTCTGAGCAGATAACCTAGTCTTTTATAAGTTGAGGAGGAGCAGTGGTCTGGTTGTGCAGAATCTAGTGATACTTTTGAAATTGTTGCATTGATTGAGACAACTCAAATCTGGAAAGTGTTTTGGTAACATTTTAGACAATAACCCCAGTAACTCAGTGCCTGGACCATTTATGTTTCTTGTACTGAGGCTTAGAATAGGGGGCAGAGGAGACATTGGTAATTGGAACTAAAGTGACACCCCACACTCAAGCAGTCATGACAAAACCATACTTTTCTGACTTTTGTGTAAAAGAAATAATAGGGGACGTCATTAGGATGGCAACATGAGAGGAGCTCTTGAAATCTCTCCTGGAAAGAACAACAAATTGAACAACTAAAGTCCAACCAGACAATCCCTAAGCAACACACAGCCTCAGCTGAAAGATCCACTTGTTGCAAGAAAATACCTAAAGGCTAGACAACAGGAGGCAAGCCAGAGAGAAAGGAAGGGAGCAGTATGGAGACATGCTGCAGAGTGCAACCAAGAGATCTATCTGGTGACTGACCCAGAAACCAGCAGAGGAGAGACTGAGTAGGAGCGTGAGGGCATGGGTCTCAGTGCAGAACGACCCTCGGTGGGTTGGAGGCCTGTAACGGACAAAAACAGAGGCGTAGGCAGGCAGAGTGTGGGGCAGACAACAGAAGCAGGAGTAGCTGGCTGTAGCATGACTCCACTGCAGGAACCTGGGGAGGGCAACCATAGCGCAGTGCAGGAGGTCAAAGCATGGGACCTGTGACAGCCAGAGATTAGTGCTGGTGATCTGAGTGTGGATCCGGCTGCCAGAATGTGGGGTGGGTGGCTGGAACACAGAGCTCATGGAGCATAAAGCTGGTGAACAGAGCAGTATGTAGGCAGCCAAAATGTGATCTGGTAGCTGGAGTGCAGGTGACAGGAGTATACTGGTGGCTGAAGTGCAGAGTGGCCCTCGAGGTAGGGCTGCCATCAGAGAACTGTGTGGCTTTGGACACAGAACCTGGCTGCTTCCCCTTGCTCTTTCCCAAAGCACACCCTGTCCCAGCTCTGCCCAGTGCCTGCATTCAGTCAGCTGCTGCTGGGAAGCCACAATTACCCTATGATGCAAACAGACCTGCGTCTTTTACAACAAGCGCCGCCCCCACCCTTCCTGCTGATACCAGAAGAGGGATCCAGAAAAACTGGAGCACGGACATGGCAGCTTCTGACTGCATTGGGATTTCAGAAGCATAGAATACCATTGCCCACCATATCTTCCCAAAGGGGAGGTACGCAGAAACCGAGGCAACTGAGTCCAAGAGCAGCCCACATTCTATGAAGTTACCTACTGTAAGAAAACCAAATAACCAAGAGAAAATATTGTAGAATGCTGCAGTAACACCAGCTGGGAAGTGAAAGAAAGATCTCTTCACATCTACCAGGGGAAAAGTCTTATGCCTGGGAAAAGAAACACTCCAACAGCAATGAATACCCTAGGGAACAAAGGTACTTAGAAAGAAAATCTCCAGAAAAGGAACTTAAAGATATGGCAATATATGATCTAAATGACACAGAATGCAAGACTGCAATTCTGAAAACACTCAAAGATATTAAAGGAAATTGGCAGAGTACACAGAGGGAGCTAAGTGATCTCAGAAAGGAAATCTATAACTAAAAGAAATTAAAACTATGAAAAAGAACCAGTAGATACCCTAGAGATAAACAAAACAATAAAAGAAATGAAAAATGAAATAGCTAGCATAGGAAGCAGAGCTGACCAGATGGAGGCAAGAATTAGTAAAATCAAAGACAGAAATTTGGAAATGTCACAAAAGGAAGAAGAGAGAGACCTAAGAGTTAAAAAAAAATGAAGGATCTCTACAAGAATTATCTGACTCCATTAAAAAGAGTAACATAAGAATAATAGGTATTTCAAAGGGAGCAGAGGATGGGATGGACACAAAGAATATGCTCAGACAAATCGTAGATGAGAACTTCCCAAATCTATGGAGAGACCCAGAACTTCAAATTTAAGAAGTAAAGAGGACCCCTAACTACTTGAATCCTAGCAGACCCTCTCCAAGGCACATTATACTGAAGGTATCAGAGGTCAAAGACAAAGGAAGAATCCTCAAGGTAGCCAGGAAAAAGAACACCATAACCTGTAAAGAAAAGCCCATCAGTTTATCACATTTCTCAACAGAAACTTGATATAGACAAGAGGGAGTGGAATCAAGTATTCAAAATATTGAAGGAGAGTAATTACCATCCAACAATCATCTACCCAGCAAAGTTATCCTTTAGATATGAAGGAGGAATAGAGATATTTTCAGACATAGAGAAGCTGAGTGCATTTCCAGCAAAAGGCCATCATTTTAAGAAATACTGAAGGAAGCTATAGGACCTCAAACAAAAAGTAGAAATAAATAGGGATAACTTGGGACAACAAAAACATAAAAGGGGAAGAAGTAAAGGTTTAAAAATTCCAAAGAGAATGGAGATAAGAAGCATCTCTTAAGAAAAGGAACTACTGCATATATGAAACTTCTTTTACATATATTTCATGGTAACCACTCAAAAAGAGTTTAGAACAGACACATAAAAAAAAAAAGAAAAGGAAAAGGAAACAAAGAAAACAATCATAAAATCCATCAAACTAAAATAACTGACAGAAATAAAGCAAAGTAGCAATAAAAAAAATAAAAGAGCTACCAGAAGACAAAAGATAAAATGGCTATAGGAAATCCTTATAAAGCAATCATCACCCTCAAAGTAAATGGACTAAACTTGATAATAAAAAGACACATAGTAGCAAACTGTATTGAAAAAACAAACAAACAAAAATAACCCCACCTTGTTTTGCCTCCAAGAGCCACACCTCAGCCACCAGCACAAACATAGAATCTTTAATGTGAAAGGGTGGAAAGAAATTACTCCAAGCAAATGACATCCAGAGAAAAGCAGGTTTAGCCATACTTATATCTGATGAAAAAGACTTCAGGATAAAAAGGATAATGAGACAAAGATGGACATTTTTATAATGATAAAGAGGACAATACAACAAGAAGATATGACACTTATTAACCCTTTCGCTGTGCTGCTATTTTATTGCCCTATGCAAAGCTGTTTCAGGGAGATGGTGGAGTTTTGTCCCTTGTAACCTGATCCGCCGCTGATGATGATTCACAGCTTTTGCCGAATGGAGGCTTTCGAGTATGCCGGGAATGCTTATTCTAGAAGGTGGTAAAATTGCTCAATTCATCTCACTGCGTGTGAAAAGAAGCAAAAGTGTAATAGGGCATTTTCTGACATTGTTTTGATGACAAAAGCTGTGAATCATCATTGGAGGCGGATCAGGTTATGAGGGACAAAACTCCACCACCTCCCTGAAACTGCTTCACGTATGGCAATAAAATACCAGCACAGCGAAAGGGCTACAATAAAATATGTGGAGAGGTGAAGAACATGAACAAAAACCAAGAGGAGACATACTTGTCATATGCATAGTAGCAATAGCAACTCATGACGAGACATTATTGTCACACACACAGCAAAAGGGTTAATGTATATGTCCTCAACCAGGAAGCACCAAAACTTACAAAGCAATTACTAACAGATCTAAAAGGAAAAACTGACAAAAACACAACTATAGTAGGGTATCTAAACACCCTTTTGACAGCCATAGACAGATCAACCAAACAGAAAATAAATAAGGAAATATCAACTTTAAATGATACATTACAGCAATTGGACATAATTGACACTTATAGGACACCTCATCCTACAACACATGACTATACATTCTTTTCTAGTGCACATGGAACATTCTCAGGGATAGACCACATGTTAGAACATAAAGCTAGCCTCAGCAAATTTAAAAAGATTGAAATTATACCAAGTTTATTCTCTGACCACAAAGCTTTGAAATGGAAGATCAACTATAAAAAGAAAGCAGGGAAAGCCATATATACATGGAGATTAAACAACATGTTAATTAAAACATGACTGGATCAAAGAAGGAATAAGAGATTAAAAATACATAAAAATTGGGGAAGCCGGGATGGCTCAGTAGGTTAAGTGCTCACTTTGCAGCGCTGGGGACCAGGGATCGAATCCCGGCCCCGGCCCGTGCGGAACCATATGCTGAACCGGGAGCTCCCCTAGTTCAGTTCCCTCTCAGTCTCTTTCTCTGTATTTCTCTCTCTCTCTCTCTCAAAAAAACTATTAATAAATGAATTAAAAAAAATACATAAAAATGAATGACATTGACAACACAACATATGAAAATTACTGGGATGCAGCGAAAGCAGTATAAAGAGGGAAATTTATATCACTACTGGCTATCTCAAGAAACAAGAAAAATCACAAGTAAACAACCTCATATCACATCTTAGTGAACTAGAAAAAGAAGAACAAAAGACAACCAAAGTCAGTAGAAGGAAGGAAATAATAAAAATTAGAGCAAACTAAATGAAATAGAGAACAAAAAAACAATAGAAAAAATTAATGCAACAAAGAGCTGGTTCTTTGAAAAAATTAATAAAATTGACAAACCCCTGGCTCGACTCACTAAAGGAAAAAGAGAAAACACACAAATAATCCGAATTAGAAATGAAAGAGGGGAAATTACAACAGATACCACAGAAATACAAAGGATCATACAAGAATACTATGAAGGGCTATATGCCACAAAATTTTGCAACCTAGAAGAAATAAACAAGGTTTTAGAAACATAGTTTACCTAGACTGAATCAAGAAGAACAGAATAATCTAACCAGACCAATCAACAGTGAGAAAATTGAAGCAATCATCCAAAACCTCCCTGAAAGCAAGAGTCCAATATCAGATGGTATCACTAATGAGTTTTACCAGGCATTCAAAGAGGAACTAATACCTATCCTCCTCAAACTCTTATAAAAAATTGAAGAAGAGGCAATACTTCCCAACTTATTCTATGAGGCCACCCTTACCCTCATGCCAAAGCCTTATAAGGATGTCACACAAAAAAGAAAACTAAGCCAGTATCTATGATGAACACCACTGCAAAAACCCTAAACAAAATACTAGCAAATAGAGTACAACAATGCATTAAAAAGATTATACATCACAATCAAGTGGTATCCATCCCAGGGACATAAGGATTGTTCAACATATGCAAATCTATCAGTGTGATACACCACATAAACAAAGGTAAAAACCATATGATTATATCATTGATGTAGAAAAAGCATTTTACAAGATATGATATCCCTTTATGATCAAAACACTGCATAAAATGGATATGAAAGGAAAGTACCTCAATATAATAAAGGCCATATATGACAAACCCTCAGTGAATGTCATACTGAATGGAGGGAAACTGAAACCTTTTCTTTCAAAATCATGAACAAAACCGGAATGTCCCCTGTCACCACTGCTATTTAACATAGTGCTGGAAGTTCTAGCCAGAGCAATCAGGCAGGAGAAAGAAATAAAAGGCATCCAAATTGAGAGTGAAGAGCTTGAACTGTCATTTTCTGTAGATGACATGATTCTTTATATAGAAAATCCTAAAGACTCCACCAGAAAACTGTTAGAAATAATAAATGAATACAGTAAAGTTGCAGGATACAAAATCAATGTTCAAAAATTCATAGCATTTTTATATATGAGCAATGAAACTTTAGAGAAAGAAATGAGAAAAGCAATACCTTTTGCAATCACAACAAAAAGAGTTAAACACCCAAGAATAAACTTAACAAAGAACATGAAGGACTTGTAAGTCCTTGGAAAACTATAAGACACTATTAAAAGAAATTGAAGGAAACATAAATAAATGGAAATATATTTTGTGTTCATGGATTGGAAGAATCAATATAGTTAATATGGTCATATTACCCAAAACAATATACAGATTTAATGCAATTCTCATTAAAATCCCACATTCTTTCAAGAAATGGATTGAAAAATCATCAGATCTATATGGAACCACAAAGGACCTTGATTCGCCAAAGCAATCCTATGAAAAAAGAATTAAGTTTTGAGGCATCATGCCCCCTGACTTCAGTCTATACTACAAAGCATCAATAATCAAAACAGCTTGGTATTGGTAGAAAAAATTACACACAGGCCAATGGAACAGAATTGAAAACCCAAAAATAAACCCACAAATATGTGGACAGATAATCTTTGACAAAGGAGAAAAAAATATACAAAATAGAAAAGAAAGCTTCTTCAGTAAGTGGTGCTGGGAAAATTGGAAAACCACATGCAAAAGAATGAATCTGGACTGCAAACTGTCACCATATACCAAAATTAACTCAAAGTGGATTAAAGATGTCTACATAAGGCCTGAAATAATGAACTGCATAGAAGAAAACACTGGTGCTAAACTTACAGGCCTTGGGTTGAGAGAGCACTTTATGAACTTGATCTCTAAGGCAAGGGAAGTAAAAGCAAAAATAAATGAATGGGACTATATCAAACTAAAAAGCTTCTGCATAGCAAAGAAAACCATTAATAAAGTAAAGAGGAAACTAACTGGATGGGAGAAAATATTTGCAAACTATGCCTCTGATAAGGGGCTAATATCTAAAATATATAAAGAACTCATACAACTCAACAACAAAAACACAAATGATCTAATTGAAAAGTGATAGAAATCCTTAATAGACACTTCTCCCATGAAGACATACAGATGGGCAACAGATGTATATGAAACAATGCTCAACTTCACTAACAATTATGGAAATGCAAATTAAGACCACATTGAGATACCACCTCACACCTGTTAGAATGTCTATAACCAACAAGAAAAGAAATAGCAAGTGCTGGAGAGTCTGTGGAGAAAAAGGAATACAACCACTAAGGAAGGCAGTGTAGAGATCCTCAGAAAATTAGGAATGGAATTGCCATACGACCCAGCAATCCCTCTTCTGGGTATTTACCTCAAAAAAATGCGAAAACCTAAATTTGCAAAGATGTATGTACCTCAATGTTGATTGTGGTACTGTTCATGGTTGCCAAGTTGTGGAAACAACCAAAGTGTCCTTTGATAGATGACTGGATAAAGAAGTTGTGGTACATTCACACAATGGAATACTATTTAGCAATAAGAAAATATGAAATACAGCCATTTGTGAGAACATGGATGGACCTTTAAACCATCATATTAAGCGAAATAAATCAGAATGAAAAAATCAAGAAACATCTGACTTCATTTATATGTGGAATATAAAACTGAAAGTAACAAACAAAGAGTCATGGACACACTCAACAGTTTAGTGGTTACCTGAGGGGAAAGGGGGAGGCAGGTTGGGGAATAGTCGGGTAGGAGAGTAGGGAGGGGACATCCAAATATATGATGATGGAAAGATAACTGACTTTGGGTTGTGAGCACATAATGGAATACATTGATGATGTATGTAGAATTGTACACCTAGAACCTATGTAATTTTTACCAACCAATATCACCCCAATAAATTTAACAATTAAAAATAAAATAAATTAGATAATAAATTTTATACTGGGAATGCCAGGAAGGCTCCGTGAGTTGAATGCTCACCTTGCAGCCCTCCGGTCCGTGGCTTGAGTCCCAGCCTGACCTGTGTGGACTCATTGCTGAATTGGGGCGTGCTTCCCATGTGGGATGCCCCCAGTTAGTTTCCGCTGGAGCGAGCTTCCTATGTGGGAGGCTGCAGGCTCAGCTCCCGCCCTTGGTGTGCTTCCCATGCAGGTGGCCCCCAGTCCAGATCCCAACCTGCAAGGCCCCCACCCACCTGTGTGAAATGAAACTGTGTTGAAAACTGATGATGTACAACTATGGAGATTGCTCTGGGCCCTCCCCCTTATCTTTGTCTCTCTCCAGCTCTGTCTCTGTCAAAACAATAAAATAAAATGTAAAACAAAGAAGCAAACAAAAACAACTTGTTGCTCTACCAAGTTTTAGGAACGCGTTTCCATATGTTCCCCTTACCTGATATATTTCTAAGGTGGCTTAAGAGGATTCTATCATCCCAGGGAAATATTTATTAGCTCTTCCCATTCCTGAACTTTATTCAATAGTTTACATTTTCGTATAGACACCCAGTGCGTGGGGTCTTTTCAAAGGTAGTCTCTCCATCATCTTTGGTCTCTTTAGTTCAGTAGGGCCTTATGGAGATAAACTTTTATTTCTAAATATTGCAGACTGCAGTTATCTAATAATAGCAATTTTATTTGGTGAATCACATGTAACTCAAAATAGTAAAATTTCCACTGGAACCATAGATCACCTAATTGTTTTCAATGGATAATGAGTTAATATACTACAAAGTTGTATATAGCCATTTCTTGTGCCTTAGAGCAGTGACTTTCAAATGTTTGACCCAGACCTCAGTGTGGAAGAATTTACATTGATGCACACATACACACACAACAAATTTGAAGAAATAATACCTTTATGATAAGTGTCATATTCTTATATTTTCTATTCTATTTAATTTAAAAATATTGTGCCCCACAAATGATCTACAGTTTGTAAGTCACTACATTGTGGTTGTTAATGGTTTTGGGGAGTATGGTAGATTTTGGCACTCTGATGAAAGTACTGGAATCTCTTCTCAGACAAATGCACAATCACACATTTTTGCATACATTTTTAGAAGATTCATTGTCTTTGGGCGTAGACATGGATTCCTCCCTAGTTCTAAAAGTTTCTGTGCTAGATGAAATTTAGAGTTATCTTGCTTTGCTGGTGCATTTCACCCAGCCTGCCCAGACAAATATCATCAACTGCACAGCAGATATTCTGTCCTTCCTTCCTTTCCTCTTGCTAAGTTATTACTAATACAGGACTATAGACCAGAGAAACCCTATAGTGATCAAAACTTCATCTTGTATATCAAGATTAAAAATCTGAGAGGATCCTTATCCTTATCCTTCCTGAGTATATAGTTGTCTTTATAATACTTAGAGTCAGTGCACGAGGAACTGGGAGAGACAAATACTTGTTTCTGGATATGTTAGGAGCCAGTGTGTCTTTTGCAGAGTGGTTCCTTTGCTAGGACCTTAGCACATTGATCCCTTAAGAACTGGAGGCTGGTTCCCCAGCCATCTTCATTTCTAGTGGAGAAACTTATGGTATTTATCATTCGCCTTCCCCAACTATTCTTTATAATCACCATATGGTAATTAGAACAGAGGCACAGCTTTGTTGTGTGAACTTCTGCTTTCCTTCCCTTTCATGTTTCATGCTTTCTATCCTTCCTTTCACAAATATTTATAGAGTTATTTCTGTGTTCCAGGCTTTGCTAATGAGAGGAATAATAATACTGCGGTGAGAAAAACTCCATGTGTGGGTGTGCCTGGCCTACCCTTGCCTCATTCTTCCAGGAGGACCTATTCTGTGGTTAGTTCTGGGCCACCATCCTTGGCTCTGCGGCAGGCCTGCTGCTGCTCACTTCCTGCTTTACTGGGGTTTGGTATTTAATTGTTTCTTGCAGAGCTTGGATATTTTCATCTGCAGTTTTTCTTCTGCCTGAAACAACAAACATGTACATATATATTTCTTAGACACTTTTCTTTTGCCTAGAACAACAAATGCATTTTTTGCTTTTAAGTAACAATGTAAATATGCAAATCTTAAGGTATCATTTCTGTTGTTATGTTCTAGGTCACTATTTTGGAAATAACATCATGGTAGAATGGCATTAATGTGCAAAAATCACCCCCAAAGTTGAGAGGCTCTTTGAAAAATGTCTTAATAATGAAACATTTTCAAAGATTATTAGTATTCTTTCAAGAGTAGACATCAGTCTCAGAAATCTTGTGTAAAAACATGACAAAATTGGTCTATATTCACTCTGATAAAAATCACAAAATGATTTCATTTTCTTCACTTTTTTATGAATGTGAAATATTTGCATATTATTACAATAACTTCCACGGCAGTTGGGACAAAATCGTGTACATTAATAGGTTAGTTAAAAATGTGTGCATTACACATTTTTTGTTTCATTTGTCCAAGAGTTTTTGAAAATATTTTATGTCTTGTATGTTTTACAATCAGGCTCAGCAAATAGACACCCTGCATGCTGTAAGTTACTTCTTTCAGGTGCCTATGGTAGACATCTCTATCGCAACGTTCTTTCTCCCTGAATCAGTCTCATGTTCTCTTCAATATAGTGATCCAGGTAATTGCTAACTGAGTGCAGATGACATGTGAGATGAAAGCTATTTCTCATATTAGTTTTGCATCTTAACCATTAGATTCAGCAAAAGATACCAAAAGTCTGCTAAAGTTTGGAGGAAGAGAGCAAACAGGGGCAAGAGAAACAAGAGTAGTTAATTAACAAATCAGATAACTATCTAGTTTATGTCAAAGCTTTGACATTTGTTGGTGTGTGAAATATTTTAGCAGCTTCCATACAGACTGGGCAAATAGTAAAAAAGAGACCAATGATGATCCATTCTTAATTCCTATTGTTTGAATTTCTATTTATGTCCCTAATTGTATGCAGTGGATCCTGGATGCCCCAGTCAAAATATTAACTTTTTCTGTGTTTTCATAGTACCAACTTCTTTTGAGCACTTAATTCATTCTTCTTTGTGTTAAAGTTGGTCACACGTTCAGATTGGTGTTTTTTCAATACCAGTTTGGTCAAACTTTGGACCATGACTATTAGTGTGTAGTAAAATCAATTTAGTGGAGCAGTGACAGAGTGTTGTGACAAGAATATTTTTAAAAAATGGGAACAGAACAGACACGTGTAGAAATAGGGAGCATTTTAAATAGTAAGGAAATTTTTTATGAAACATTTACTTATATTTATGTATGTATATATTGGATCATAATGTAAAAAATGTGTTTGTTGTTGTTGATCAGGTAAAAAATATTTGAGAAATATACTCAACTAGGTTGCAAGGTCCTTGTAATAGGAGTCTGATTAATCTTGGTACTCTTCAATTAATTTCATATTATTAGTGCTCATTAATTGCTTATGGAATGGTTACTATATTTGTCTCAGTAGTCACTGTGTATTAAAAAAGAATGGCTTATTACTCAATAAATTTTTGACTTGGTTTATGTGGATATAGAAATATTTAGTCAGGGGTGCCTTTAGACTTCTTTTTTTTTTAACATGTTTGACGTGCTATGCACTATTTTTCCTCTTTCACATTTACTTTTACCACAGGATTCATCAAAAAATCTTTGCTGGGACATAATGTGAGGGACTTGGTTATGATTTTAGACTCATTTCTCCTTCCATTATCCCATAATCTGTACCGAGTGCTTACAATTCATCAGACATTTTACATGTATTAATGTATTATTTATTCATAAGGATTTTACATGTAATAATTCATTTATTCTTAATAATAACCCTATGGAAGGTGGTTTGTTACCCTCAGTTTACTGATGAATAAACTAAAGCACAGAAGTAGATTGCACATTAAAATCACAGATTTAGTAAATATACTTGATTGGGGCCTAGGCAGTTCATGGGTATAATGAAAAGAACATAGCATTACTGAAGTGAAGAGAGTTAGGCTATAGGGCTAGTTGGCACAAGGAGTTTTATTCAGTAAAATCTATGTCTTGGGACAAGGCTGCTAAACAGGAGACCTCACATAGTTAGTGTCTTTTGTATGACTGGGCCCTAAAATTCAGTAAAGCTGGAACATGGACTGAATTGTTGCTTTTAATTAATATTTTGATGTTGTCTGGTCAAAATTTAAGACAAGTGGCCAGGTGCCTTGCCTTTGAGAAAAATATGTACTTCGTCTGCCCCCACCAATTTACTTAATATGGCAAACTTTCAGGGTCAAGTTAATTTTTAAAAATTTAGGTACGGTATATTTTACATATTAAATTTACCACTTTAAGTGTTACTACTCCATGGTTGTACAACCACATTACCTTCTAATCCAAGAGCATTTCCTCTCTCTCCAAAGAAACCTTGGAATCATTAGGAGTCACCTCCTGTACTTCCCCTTCCCCTTGTCCCTGATTTACACTAACCTGTTTTTTGTCTTTGTGGATTTACTTCTTCTGGACATTTCATATGAGTAGAATAATATAATATGTGGTCTTTGTATAGGGCATCTTTTACTTAGCGTATTTGCAAGTTAATTCATGTTGTATATGTATATCAGTGGTTGAATAATATTCCAATATGTTTATACCACATGCCGCATTTTTTTATGACCCATTTATCAGTTGATGGACATATGGATTGTTTTCCAACTTTTTGGCTACTATGAATAATGCTGCTATTTTCAATAGTGTATGACATTTTGTGGGACTATATGTTTTCATTCTCTTGGGTCTGGGTCTATGCCTAGGAATAGCTGGGTCACATGGTAATTGTTTAACTTTTTGAGGAACCACCAAGCTGTTTTCTGTAACAGTACACCATTTTGCATCTCCACTAACGATGTGTAGAGATTCCAGTTATTCCACATTCTCTCCAACATTTGTTATTTTCTGCTTTTGTTTGTTTGTTTTACTGTAAACATCCTGGTGGTTAGGTGGTATTTCATTGTGCTTTTGGTTTACATTACCATAATGACTCAAGAAAGTAAGCATCTTTTCATGTGCTTATTGGCATTTTCATATCTTCTTTGGAGAAATTTCTGTGCAGATTACTTGCCCATTTTTTAAATTGAGCTGTCTTTCTATTGACTTGTAAGAGTTTTTTTTTTTTTTTTTTATCAATTCTAGATACTAGATCTTCATTAGCTATATGATTTGCAAATATTTTCTCCAATTCTGTAGGTTATTTTTTTTTACTTTATAGATAATGCCTTTTAAAGCATATGTTTTTAAATTTGATGAAGTCATCTATTTTTTCTTTAATTGCTTGTGCTTAAGTGTCATATATCTAAGAAACTGTTGCCTAATACAAGGTCACAAATATTTATTACCCCTGTGTTTTCTTCTAAGAGTTCTATAGTTTTAGCTCTTACATCTAGGTTTTTGATTGATTTTGAGTCAATTTTTTATATATTGTGAGGTAGGAGTCCATAGTAATTATTTCGAGTATATGTATCTCGTTGCCCTAGTGCCATTTATTGAAAAAAGTGTTCTTTTTCCATTAAATTGTCTTTGTACCCTGTCAAAAATCAGTTGACCACAGGTGTATAGGTTTATTTCTGGATTCCCAGTTATGTTCCACTGATCTATATGTTTAACCTAGGGCTGTACCACATTGTTTTGATTACTATAGTTTTAAAATTGGTTTTGAAGGTGTGAAGTGCGAGTCCTCCAACTTTGTTCTTCTTTGCCCCAAGACTGTTGGTTATTCTGGTCCTTCTCATTTCTGTGTGAATTTTAGGATTATCAATTTCTGCAAAAACAGGTGGTTGGAATTTTGATAGAGATTGCATTGACTTGGTAGATTCATTTGGGGAGTATTGCCATCTTAACAATATTAGGTCTTCTAACATGAAGAAAAAAAATGTCTTTGCATTTGTTTCTTTAATTTCTTTTAATAGGTTTTATAGTTTTTATTATATCAGTTTTATATCAATTTTTATTTACTCATTTTTTGACAGTATTGGATTGAATTGTTTTCTTAATTTCATTTTCAGATTGTTCATATAGCTGATTTTTGTTTATTGTTCTTATATCCTGAAATCTTGCTAAACTGTTTTATTAGCTTGTGTTTGTATGTTCCTTAAGATTTTTTATATATATGTCATTTGCAAATAGAGATAATTTGTTACTTTTTCCATTCCAATCTAGATGCTTTTAATTTTATTTTCATGTTTAATGCTCTCTAGGATTGAACTTTCAGTACAATGTTATGTGGAGAGTAGACATCCTTGTCTTGTTCCTGATCTTAGGGGGAAACTTTTCAGTTTTTCATCATTAAGTGTGATATTAGCTATGGGCTTTTGTAGATGCCCTTTGCCAGTTGGAGGAACTTCTCTTCTACTCCTAGTTGGTTGAGTGTTTTTACCATGAAAAGGTGTTGGATTTTGTCAAATGTTTTTCCTGCAGGTGTTGAGATGATCATGTGTTTATATTCCCCTTTGTTGTATTAATATGGTTTATTACATGGATGCCCATGTCCCTTCAAAGTAGCATTTTGGTTTCTTGAGATGAATTCCAAGAAGTGGTATTACTGGGTCACTCTTTGTCTCTTATTACAGCTTTTGTCTTAAAGTTTATTTTGTCTGTTATAATATCACTACCCAAGCTTTTTATTTATTTATTTTTTAAGTTTTATTTTATTGTGCGCGCTCGCGCGTGTGTGTGTGTGTGAGAGAGAGAGAGAGAGAGAGCGAGAGAGAGAGAGAGAGAGA